>CM077442.1:65000-200243 GCA_039654765.1 Mylopharyngodon piceus | reverse complement strand
ACAAAAGTGATCATTCACTATCATTGTATGCCAAAAAGATGAAAGAGAATGTCAACTCAGGTTGTCAGTCCTGGCAAAAATCCTATTGTGTGTCCCACGGAATAAATTAAAGTAAATCGAGTTTATAACAACACGAGAACAGGTTTTCAAAAGACTTTTAATTTTGTGGTGAATTGTCCCTTTAAGGCTTTTCCCTTGAACGTTTACCTTTCCTCGAAAGGCAAGAGCTGTAAACTGACTCCGCCCACTCAGGATGACTAATCCATTTCTACACTGGCCCCGCCAACTCAGGACGACTAATCTATCCTGCATTAATAGATCACACGCACATGTGATCACTCCATTGATGTTATCACTTTCTCACGAGTTAATAATTAATTGAGCTGCTGCAATGATTACATCGCTCTGTATTTTAATGTGTCCATTTGCAGTCTAAGTGGATTTGAGCAGTGCAGATTCATAATGGCAGCTTTGCGTGCAGCAAAACAAGCTTTACGAAGAGAAATCAAGGGAAGAGTGGCTGCAGTGAGTGATCAGGAGAAACTCAGACAGTCTCGAGTTGTCTCACAAAAGGTAAATGTCATCGACATGTCAGCTGAGGGGCACGAGCTTGTAATATTCGGGACAGTGCACATATATTTACATATGCAGTGGTACTTGGCAATATAATAATATCCACCATGAAAATATTATTTTGTTGTCTCAGGGTAAAGAGATAACTTTTTAATCACATAATACGCGGTGTTTATTAGAGGAAAGCAAATATGCACAAAACATTAACTTTTTATTATTTATAATGTTGAATATGTAATTTACTTTAGTCCAGGGGGCCACAAGGAAAGGGTCTAGAGAAAAATAAATATAAATACATTTAAAAAACAATATTTAAATAAATAAATAATATAAAAAATAAAGATTTAAATAAGTGAAAACAAATAAAAAATACGTAAATAAATGATTGATAAATTCAATTCAAGTTTATGTGTATAGCACTTTTTTTCAATACATTGTTTCAAAGCAGCTTCACAGAAAATTCTTGCTTCATTATTGTAATCATAAAGTTTTCTGTTATTGGTCAGAGATGAGTGTGCCAAAGTAATGTTCATATGGCAAGATAATGTAAGATATGTTGTTAGTAACTTTATGTAACTTAAAAAAAAAAAAAAAAGGAATATTTTCCCACTAATATTTTGACTTTTTTTTATATTAATTGTTCACAGTATAAATTCAGTCTTTATTCAACTAACTGTATAGATGCCTTTTCAAATTTAAAGATGGGTTCCCACATGAGGATGATCATATTTGGGTGTCTGTGGCATCTAAAAGATTGAAACCCCCCTGCTTTAGAGGTTATTAACCTTCAAACCACATTTGTTGCTTGTGTGAATGTTCATATTCATACTCCCAAGATCTCAAGACAGTTGTCAATTGCAGGTATGTGGAAATGCTTTTACTCCTAATCAGCTAAAATGTGTATTATACACAGTCATGTGAAAAAGAAAGTGCAGCCTCTTTGAATTCTATGGTTTTACATATCAGGACATAAAAAATCATCTGGTCTTTAGCAGGTCTTAAAATTAGATAAATACAACCTCAGATGAACAACAACAAATGACACATTATGCCATGTCATGGTTTATTTAACAAAAACTAGGCCAAAATGGAAAAGGACACTCTTACGGCTTTCAAAAGAATTTAGAGGTGAAGTATCAGTCAGGCACTGCTAATCAAATGTCTTTGATTAACTGATCATCAGCAAGTGTGATCACCTCTATAAAAGCAGAAGTTTTGTCAGTTTGCTGTTCCGGAGCATTCAGGTGTGTGTTAACACAATGCCAAGGAGGAACGACTTCAGCAATGATCTTAGAGAAGCAATTGTTGCTGCCATTAATCTAGGAAGGGTTATACAGCCATTTCCAAACAATTTGAAGTCCATCATTCTACAGTGAGGAACGTCCCAGCAAATTCACCCCAAGGCCAGACCGTGTAATGCTCAGAGAAATTGCAAAACACCCAAGAGCTACATCTCAGACTCTACAGGCCTCAGTTAGCATGTTAAATGTTGAAGTTCATGGCAGTACAATTAGAAAAAGACTGAATAAGTATGGCATGTTTGGAAGGAGAAAGCCTCTTCTCTCTAAAGAGAACATGGCAGCACGGTTTAGGTTTGCAAAGTTGCTTCTGAACAAACCATAAGACTTCTGGAACAAAGTTCTTTGGACAGACGAGACCAAAGAGGAGATGTTTGGCCATAATGCACAGTGTCACGTTTGGTGAAAACTAAAGACAGCATATCAGAACAAACACCTCATACTAACTGTCCATCATGCTGTTGGAGGGCTGATTTTGGGCTTGTTCTGCAGCCACAGGCCTTGGGCATCTCACAGTCATTAAATGTGAGGCGATCTGTCTGACAGCTAAAGCCTGGCCGAAATTGGATCATGCAACAGGACAATGATCACAAGAACACCAGCAAATCTACAACAGAATGGCAAATAAGTACACCCTATGAATCATAGGGTGTACTTAGTTTGTCACACATGGCTTCTCTATTTTGGACTAGTTTTTGTTAAAGGAACACTCCACTTTTTTTGAAAATAGGCTCATTTTCCAACTCCCCTAGAGTTAAACAGTTGAGTTTTACCGTTTTCGAATCCATTCAGCCGATCGAAAACGGTAAAACTCAACTGTTTAACTCTAGGGGAGTTGGAAAATGAGCCTATTTTCAAAAAAAGTGGAGTGTTCCTTTAAATAAACCATGAGACGGTGTAATATGTCATGTGTTGTTGTTCATCTGAGGTTGTAATTACCTCATTTTAAGACCTGATAAAGACCAGATGATTTTTTTATTATGTCCTGATATGTAAAACCATAGAATTCCAAAGGGTGTACTTTCTTTTTTTATTAGGGATTTATTAGGGGTGGGCGATATGGCAAAAATATCATATCATGATTTTTTTCAGGCGAGATCACAACCCATGATCTTATCACAATTCTTTTTCATATTGGTTTTTAAGACTATTTTGCAAGCCACTAAGCAGTACAGCCAAATTAATTTCTAAAAAGCTTAAAGGGATAGTTCACCCAAAAATGAAAATTGTCATCATTTACTCACCCTCAAGTTGTTCCAAACCTGTATGAATTTCTTTCTTCTGCTGAACACAAAAGAAGATATTTTGAAGAATGTTGGTTACCTAATAAAAATGATTAGCTAAACTACCATCATATTGAGGTGTTTTGTTACCCATTTTCACACAGAGATATCATGTAATTATCCTAGATGGAGCAATATAGACACGGCCTGTTACAGTAATCGTCATGTTAAGCATGCTACAAAATAAACTATAAATGATGTAAATATGGTTTGTGTTTATTAACTTCTATCCAAACTCATGTCTAGTTGTTCAGGCATCCCAAATACCTGTCCAGCCAGCGGGTCGCTGTCTTCCTGAACATGCATGATGAGGTGCGCACAGAGGACATCCTCCAGGACATCTTCAAGAGGGGCAAAATGTGCTTCATTCCCAGATACTTCACCAAGAGCAGTCATATGGACATGTTACGACTTCAGGACATGGAGGACATGAACACGCTGCCCCTCACGTCCTGGAACATCCGGCAGCCAGCAGACCAGGACACAGACAGAGAGGAAGCCCTAGAGACAGGTTGGTTAGACCAGATGATTTACAAGTCTTAGACAATGGACCTATAGTAGCTTGTTTCCACCAAGGAATAAAAAATAATTTTGAGAAAAAAGTCAGCATTGCGAGTTATAAAGTTCCAGTTGCGAGAAATAAAGTCAGAATTGCAAATTCTAAACTTGCAGTTGTGGGTTATAAAGTCTGAACTGCGAGAAATAAAGTCAGATTGTGAGATATAAACTCGCAATTGCGAGAAAAGTCAGAATTGAAAGATAAAAACTTGGAGTTACCTTTATAATTGCAAGTATATATCTCTCAATTCTGAGAAAAAAGTCAGAATTGAGAGCTATAAACTCGTAATCGTGATAAAATCAGAATTGCGAGTTATAAACTAAGAATTGCAAGAAATAAAGTCAGATTGTGAGATATAAACTTGTAGTTGCGAGAAAGTCAGAATTGAAAGATAAAAACTCAGTTACCTTTTTTAATTGCAAGTTTATATCTCAAAATTCTGAGAAAAATTGCAAGCTATAAACTCATTGTGATAAAGTCAAAATTATATGTAAACTTGCAGTTGAGGGTTATAAAGTCTGAATTGCGAGAAAAAGTCAGATTGTGATATATAAACTCGCAATTGCGAGAAGTCAGAATTGAAAGATAAAAACTCGGAGTTACCTTTTTTTAATTGCAAGTATCTCACAATTCTGAGAAAAAAGTCAGAATTGAGAGCTTTAAACTCGTAATTGTGATAAAATCAAAGAAATGTGAGAAATAAATTAAGAATTGTGAGTTATAAAGTCAGAATAGTGAGTTATAAACTAAGAATTGTGAGAAATAAATTAAGAATTGCAAGTTATAAAGTCAGAATGAGATATAAACTAGAATTGCGAGAAATAAATTAAGAATTGCAAGTTATAAATTAAGAATAGTGAGTTATAAAGTCAGAATTGTGAGATATAAACTAAGAATTGCGAGAAATAAATTAAGAATTGCAAGTTATAAATTAAGAATTGCAAGTTATAAAGTCAGAATAGTGAGATATAAACTAAGAATTGCGAGAAATAAATTAAGAATTGCAAGTTATAAATTAAGAATTGCAAGTTATAAATTAAGAATAGTGAGTTATAAAGTCAGAATAGTGAGATATAAACTAAGAATTGCGAGAAATAAATTAAGAATTGCAAGTTATAAATTAAGAATTGCAAGTTATAAAGTCAGAATAGTGAGTTATAAACTAAGAATTGAGAAATAAACTAAGAATTGTGAGTTATAAAGTCAGAATAGTGAGTTATAAACTAATTACGAGAAATAAAGTCTGAATTGTGAGATATAAACTTGTAGCTGCGAGAAAAGTCAGAATTGAAAGATAAAAACTCACAGTTACCTTTTTTTAATTGCAAGTATATATATCTCACAATTCTGAGAAAAAAGTAAACTCGTAATTGTGATAAAATCAAAATTGGGAGTTATAAAGTCAGAACTGCAAGAAATAAAGTCAGAATTGCAAAATATAAATTCACAATTCATTTTTTTTTTTCTCAGAAGTGCAAGTTATAAACCTCGGAATTGTGAGTTATAAACTAACAATTGAGAGTTATAAAGTCTGAATTGTGAGATATAAACTCGCTATTGTAAGAAAAAAATAAGAACTGTGAGATAGAAAGTCACAATTACCTTTTTATTTAGTGGCGGAAACAAGTTTCCATACTACCCTCTTACAATTTTTTTTCTTTTTAATTTTTATTACAGGTAAAATAAAGTGCATGCTTAAAAAACAGCCAGATATTGTGTGTTGTTTGCTAGTGTATTCTCAACCTAATTCATCATATTTTAGATGTTGGAATTATTACAGTTTTTAAAACGTACTGATATGAGGGGAAATGATCCCATCACACTGAATTTATTTAATTATTTACTTAGCAGCAAAAACAGCCAAAAGGCCGTAGAACATCCGTGCCAAATACTGAAAAAGTTGGTAGATAAAAATGACTTTGCTTAAGCTCAAAAAACATACCAAAGTTCAACTAGCAGAGGAGCTTGCATATATAATAGATTTCTTACAAACATACTTTATTTAGACACTGATGACAATGTGAATCAAAAATGTTCTTTGCATTTGGCCTCTAAATAAAGTGTTTTTTTGTATGAAATCTACTATTATGTGTGCCACCTCCTCTCCTTGTTGAACTTATTTAATTTGCTTGTAATAAAATTTGCAAAAATAAATTCAAAATACAGCACACAGAGCAATTATAATTGATATTTATATAATATAATAATTTTTATAATTATAATGTGAGAAAAGTGTTATACAGGTATGTAGTGTGGAAAAGGAAATGTATTGTACCATTAGATGGTGCTGTCACCCCACAGGTTCATCTGGCCGCATATTCACTTACAGTATATTTATTAGGTTTTGATGTTTTGTATTGCATAGAACACAAGATTTTGCATCTAAACATTAACTTTAGGATATTTATTTTAGTTTGATACTGTAATATTACATTTTATTGTTGGGTATTTGCACTTTACAAGTTAGAAAAAGGTGGATACTGCATTGCAGTGTTTAAGAATTATACATATGCTGATTAATAGTATTTTAACCAAACTGCTCAGTCATGTTTTTTTTTAAAGTTCCTCATGAGTTTACGGCTTAGAAACAGACTAAAGACCGTAGCGCCACCTAGTTTTACTGTAATCCCAATATAGTCTCTCTCAGTGTGTTATTTGGAGTCATGTATTAAACATGAAATGCACTTCCATAATTTTTGCATAATTCAATTAATGCAGAAATTGATTCAGAAATTGATTGGATGGTGAAAAGTGGGTATTACCAGAAGGGAATCGGTTGGTTAGAGATAGTGTATTTTTTTTCTTTTCAATAATATGCCCCAATGAATCATGCACAATAAGACCAGAAATGTGTATCAAGAAAATAAATGAGTTTTATGAGTGTATAATTTCTTCATTAATGTGTAATTCAGTAATTGACAAAGTGTTTATTGTCAGATTTGTGTTGTATATTTTGTTATACTGCCTGAGTCGTGAACTTACCATGATTTTTAATATATTTCCCCACACTTATTTGTCGTAAGTGAATTATGATTCATAAATCATGCTGTTTCCTGCACACAGCTAGAATTTATGGGGTTTGTGACTGAGGACTGTTTATGGTCACCAAAGACGTGCTTTTTCTTCTAATCATCCTAATTTACCATCGATGCAGTTTACGTTATCTCTGTAATTTATCATCAGGCTAATTATAGCTTCAGTAAATCTTATGTTTCAGCAGAATGGCTTGGTTTAGAAAGCAAATAGGAAAGAAATCACCCCGTCTCACTGTGTCCGTGTGGTGGAGAATATAAACTAGGCAGAACTGAGCAGGTGTTATAGGACGGCAGAGGCAGACCAAAGCCTCTCGCCCCTGTTGAGTAAGTAATAACTCTGAGATTAAAGCCTGTGTGTTTTAGACGCACGTTTGATGGGGTGTTTGTGTATATGTGCATTAAAGAGAGAGAGAGGAGGGGATGAAAAATACAGCCATTCAGGAGAAAAACGATAGAAAATGGGGGTTGATATATGAAACACACATGAGGAGGGGTGTAATCTCACTGAACTATCCCAGTGTGAGAGGAAGGTGGGTGTTTTTTTTGCATTTTGTTCCTGCAGAGTGAAACCGTCACCTTGAGCTGTGAACATTCTTCGGCCTTTAAAGGTTTATGCCATTAAAGTCAACATGAAATAAAAAATGACCTTATTTGCTTTCTTAAAGGGTTAGTTCACCCAAAAATGAAAATTCTGTCATTAATTACTCACCCTCATGTCGTTCCACATCCGTAAGACCTTCGTTCATCTTCCGAACACAAATTAAGATATTTTTGATAAAATCTGATGGCTCAGTGAGGCCTGCATTGACAGCAAGATAATTTACACTTTCAGATGACCAGAAAGCTACTAAAGACGTATTTAAAACAGTTCATGTGACTACCTTAATGTTAGGAAGTGACAAGAATACTTTTTGTGCGCCAAAAAAACCAAAATAACGACTTTTCAACAATATCTAGCGATTTCAAAATGCTGCTTCATGAAGCTTTACGAATCTTTTGTTTCGAATCACTGGTTCGGAGCGCCAAAGTCATGTGATTTCAGTAAACGAGGCTTCGTTACGTCATAGTGTTACGAAATTTCAATGGTTCATGTGACTTTGGCAGTTTGATACACGCTCCGAACCAGTGATTCGAATCAAAAGATTCGTAAAGCTTCGAAGCTTCATGAAGCAGTGTATTGAAATCGGCAATCACTAGATATTGCTGAAAAGTCGTTATTTTTTTTTTTTTTTTGGGGGGGCACAAAAAGTATTCTCGTCGCTTTATAACATTAAGGTTGTACTCACATGAACTGTTTTAAGTATATTTTTAGTACCTTTCTGGGCATCTGAAAGTGTTAATTATCTTGCTGTCAATGCAGGCCTCACTGAGCCATCGAGTTTTCAAAAATATCTTAATTTGTGTTCTGAAGATGAACGAAGGTCTTACGGGTGTGGAACGACATGAGGGTGAGTAATTAATGACAGAATTTTTATTTCTGGGTGAACTAACCCTTTAGTACAGACTTCTGGTCCTAAGGCCCGTTCACACCAATGACGACAACGATAACAATAAAAATATACTTTTAAAAATCGTTCTAAATATAAAAGAATAGCAGATTGCACACCACAACAATACAGTATCGATAACAATATAGTTGGAATCTCTTTCAGAAATTTTTTTGATGAACAATAAAAACGGTATGTCAAATTATAACTCAAATATTAGGCAAATTTAAAATAAAAATCAGAATTCATCCAGCTTTAAAGGGGTCATGAACTGCATTTTTTTTATTATTTCATAGTGTTTCCTGAGGTGCGCTTATAATGTTTATAATAAAGTATAATTTTTACATCAAAAATTGTCATCATTTAGAAATAAAAGCCATTTTTCCTACTCTGATTTTAGCCCTCTGATTTGAACTCTCTGTTTGAAGGGGCGTGTCTATGAGACTTCAGTGTAAACGCCCACTGCTGTGATTGGCTGACATATTTGCATATAAAATAAGTCTTACATGTGGTCTTACAGTCTTACAGCTGGCAAAATTAACTAATCGTGAAAAGTGTTGATTATAGCACTATATTTAGGTCTACTCCCGTCGCATGAAAGCTTGCAGCGATGAGCATTGTAGCCGATGACAGACAGCCTGTCAATCATGTGATGGCAGTGATCATGTCATTGGAACTTGGTTTCTGCACTCTCACGAATGCTTCTATCATTACTAACAGTGCAAGCACGGTGTAAATACAGTTAGATTCATAACAGGAGTTTTGGCGAGAGTCGCTGATCTCACGCTGTTTGATTGACAGCTTTAACGATTGTAAAGGGAGCGTTCTTTGATTGCTTTCTGTATATGATTTCATCACAATTTAAATAACTGATTATTTTCATGCTACTAAAAAGAAACAATATGAAGAACATTGTTTAGTCACTTGCTTGATTTACTGACACATAAACAGCTTTAAACCATTTTGAGACAAAGAACATCTGACTTAACTTGAATCATTACACATCAGAAATCACTGATCACAGATCAGGCATTAGAATGAACACTGTTACTTACATGTGGCTGTCAGATCCATATCTTGCAGTAAAAATCTGTTTGCAATTGCAAAGCCATGTGCCGATTGTGACTGATTTACCAAAGAATCCACAGTGAAATGTAGCGAATACAAACAAGTAATGCTCTGCTGAGACTTAGTTGAAAATAACCAATTCCTAGCATTAGGATCCTTTGAAAGATAATGTTATTTTAGTCCAGTCAGTGATTGATTTTTCTCTCCCTCTCACGTCACTATTCACCAACACGCCAGTGGGTGGCGCCAAAGACGCAACGATGTAAAAGTAGGTGTTGATTTTCCTCACAGAGGCGGTCTTTCGCTGCACTATGATGTAATAAATCAGCACATACCACAACGAGTCATTTACTGACCTTGGTTTCAATAAAAGCTGTTTTTGGACTAACAAGGAAGTTTTCAGTTCTGAAACTTACAGGATATTCTCATAGTATGATGACCTCTTATATGTCAAAAGCTCAAGGAAAATCTCAATTCATGATCCCTTTAAGCGCTCGAGCATTTAAAGTGGCAGGCGACAAAACTGCAGTGTGCGCTTATAATAAACAGAGCGATAACGTGCGCTGGTGTGGACGCTATAGTTAACGTTAATGTTATCGTTCTTGGTGTGAATGGAACTTTATTGGGGATAATTCATGAGTGCATGTTATTCCTAAGAAAATGTTTCCTTTATCAACTGTGTAATAGCTATTTAGGTTAATATTAGGATTAAAGAAGTAAAATTGACATTGACTTTAAATGTTGTCAACAAAAAGAAATGATAGAGAGCTGAGATGAAAATGTCAGGTGTTTGTGTTTGAAAGAGGGACAAGCATTGAATCTGTGTGTGTAAACTGACCAATCTTTGCATGCTTGTATTGGTAGTACATCACTGTGACACTAAGTGCTAACAAGACTGAATGGTTTGAATCCACCGAAGTACACTTCATTGCCTATCTGTTGGTGTGTCTGATTGAGGTGCTCCGATAGCATTTAATCCCACAATAACACTCCATTCCTCACTGTCTTCCCTTAAGGTCAAATGCTGCCGCTTGTAAATCAGCAAGTTTTTATGAGATTCCAACAAACACTTAAACTTAATGAACTGTGCCGTCTGGTTAAAATGACTGTAACATTTCCACTTGCGGAAGTAAAAGCATCTCATAGATGTTAGTATGAAATGAGTCTCTTACAAATACATCTGTTTTAGTGAATGAAAAATGTGTGTATCTGTGTGTAGTTTATTAGAAGTGAGCAAGTGCCTGATATTAAACACCGTTACTGCTGAATTAGGGTTTGTTCAAATCGTCTAATGATATAATACTGCTATTTCAAAGCTAATTTCAAAGCTATTTCATCATATCCTTTTTTTTTTTTTTTCTTTTTTTTTTTTTATTTAGTTTGAGTGTATAATTTTATAAATTAATAGTTGATCATTTATTTTGTTAATATTCCCCCGGTTTCACAGACAAGGCTTAAGCTAGTCCTGGACTAAAATGCATGTTTGAGCTGTTTTAACTGAAAGTAACTTGTACTGACATATCTTAAAATATGTCAGTGTCATTGTTTTGTCTCAAGATGCACACCAGTAATGTTTTTTTTCTAGGGTATGTTTATAAAAGCTACTTAAATACCCTAATTGAACTAAGGTATAATCCTGGCTTAGTCTAAGCCCTGTCTGTGAAACCAGGCCATTAAGATTTAAAAATGTATTTATTATAATTTTAGTTCTAAGTTATCATTTGTATATTAATTATAATAATGTTATTTAATTTTTATAATACACCATTCAAACGTTTGGGGTCATTTTAAACATTTTTTTAATGTTTTTGAAAGAAGACTCTTATGTTCACCAAGGCTGCATTTATTTGAAGTATTTTTGTAATATTGTGAAGTATATAATTTCAGTTTTCTGATTTCTGTTTAAATATATTTTAAAATGAAATTTATTGCATTTTGTAATTTAATGCTGCTTAATATTTTATTTTTGTGGAAATTGTGATGCAGCAGGTGGCGCTTTTACTATAACTGAATATTGCCATGTAGATGTCTTCAGGCCAGGACTGTTATCAAAAATTTGAAGTTTGGAGCAGATCGGACATTGTATGCCTGAGTTACAACAACTTCCTGTTTCATAGCGTTAATCGCACACATTAGCACTTAGCCAAGTGTTGCATGATTTAACGCGTTTCTAACATGTTTGGTACTTCATGGCATATACAAATGTGTTTCTGGGAGTGAGTTACAGTGTAAAGAATGCCATTTCCTGTTGCCAGCAGGATACAGGACCGAATATTGCCATGTAGATGTCTTCAGGCCAGGACTCTTATCACACATGTGAAGTTTGGGGCAGATCGGACATTTTATGCCTGAGTTACAACAACTTCCTGTTTCATGGCGAAACATCGAACTTCGTCAGGCCGTTACGGACACGCCCTTCAGTGAAAACTCAAGATCTTCGCAATTTAACATCTTAAAGGCCTTTAGATTAGACAGACCGAATATGATGTTGATCTGATTAAAGCTCTAGGAGGAATTTGTCAAAGTACAACGTCTGGAAATGGCAAAAACTGCACAAATATTGCAGAGAAAATTCAAAATATCTCACTTCCTGTTGGGTTTTCAGGGGCATTTTTGTAGGTATTGGGCTGTTACATCTGTCTACCAAATTTCATACCTGTACGTGAAACATAGCGCGAAGGGCATTTAATTGAATTTTTGTAGGTGGCGCTATCGAGCCATTGTGCCACACCTAATTCTGAAACCCATATCAGAGGTAAATTTTCACCACTTCTGACACGTGTGCAAAGTTTGATGAGTTTTTCAAGCATGTTTAGGCCCTCAAAAATGCAATTCATTTCGAAGAAGAAGAAGAATTGACTGAGCAATTACAATAGGGTCCTCACACCATCGGTGCTCGGGCCCTAAATATTAAGCAGCACAAATGTTTTCAACATTGATGATAATAAGAACCATTATTCATTTTTACTGAATGGTTTTTACTGTATTTTTGATCAAATAAATGCAGCCTTGATGAGTATAAGAGACTTCTTTCAAAAACATTAAAAAGATCTGAATTATTCCAATTATTTGAAACTTTTGATCGGTTGTGTGTGTTATATATATATATATATATATATATATATATATATATAAGTTATACATTTAAAAATAAATGTATATATTTAAAATGTATTACCAAGCATTTACAGCTAATTAAACAGCATAAATATCTCAATTTGTCTCTCTCTTTTCTCATTTTAGCAGCATAATGTGACTGAGGGTTTGTCATTGGGAAAAAAAATGAAAGCAATCATAAAAGCGTGCTCTTTGTCTAATGTAAAAAAAAAAAAAAAAATAGCTGTGGAATCCCCATCGGCAAACACTTTTGTTTCTTCAAATCCTTTCTGCTTCACCTTTTACACCAGACCATTGTGAACTGGGATCAGCAGATAAATAGATGAGATGAAGAGAGAAGAAGAATTTTTGAAACCCTGCAAAGGACTGATGCACTTTCAGATTGAAACCTTGAGCAATTTGAGGACAAAACAGGGGATTGATTTGGGAGGTATTGGACAGTCCCAGATGTTGCTGTGAGATGAAGCCTGCAGGCCTGAGAAAGATGTTTTGCAGCACTGATGGCTTGAGTAGGACATTAAATACCTTGTCTTGTTTATATTGGAGATGATCTAATTGGTCCAGGAGATGGTCTAATTGGGTTTTTTGTAATTAAACGACTTTTTACGATTTGTCACCACAACCGTATAAAGGTGATAAATGTGTATATAATAATTCTGTGTTGATACATTATTAATGAATGTTGAAGACAGGCTTATTAGAACAGAGCCGAGAGTGAAATATTGAACGAGGTGCAGGAACAGGCTGCAATTGTGAGATGTCTACATCATCGATATCAATATTTAATGGGTTTGCTTGTGTTTGAAATTCAGACTCGTAAGATAGTTCATGTAAACCAATAAATCAGACTGTCTGGCCACTGTCATTTGTTTTATCTTCAAAATTGGCAAATTTGTAAGGCCTTTATATCCATTGGACCTTATTCATGAATGTAAACAGAATGTAAATCATTTTGCGCATAAATTGTTGCTTTAAATCAAATACAATTTACATTCAAATGCATTTACAGAAATGCAGAAAATCATTGATTATTCATGAATGGGGCTCATTGTGCATTAGAAATGTAGAGTTTTTGTTGGCTACAGCAGCAGAACACATCTATTTGTATTGAACATAATGCAACATTTATGCAACGCTTGTGTACAGATGTGCTCACAAACAGTTAATGCAGGAATTTGTTCTGCTAATGCTTTAGGAGGCTGATTGTGTGACTTTTAATATGTAGTGTTTGTTTGCTTCTTTACACAAGCAGAAAGTAAATGTACATAAATTGGTGAATGCAGCTCAGTGACAGTTGACACACTAATGGGTTTACGAATGATATGCATAGAAACTTGTTTCATTTGCACACAAATTGGTTTACAAAATGTACCTAGAAATTTGTTCTTCTCATGTTTCTTGTGGCCAAAATCAGTGCTTGAATCCATTTGTACATAAATACTTTGCGTACATATGGATTTACCCATGATTTGTACAATTTGTTGGGCTTGTTTCATGAATGTAATGTTTGTTGGCTGCATGAGCATAAATCTATTTGCTTGTGAACCATTGCACTGAACTTTTATGTACAAATGTTTTTAAAAACAGTTAACAGAAATGTTATCACATTTCATGAGGCTCATTGTGTGAGTTTGGAAAATAGTGTTTTTTGGCTAGGCATAGACTGCAAAACAAGACCTTTTCTTCCTCTTACCAGAAATCAAGGTCAGAATTAAAATTTGAATCTAAGTGATATTAGTTTAGACTTACTTTTGCAGTGTTTTAATTGCTACATTTTTGTTAATAAACTTTCAAAACTTTTGTATAATACCATAATTATTCACTAATTAGCTGTCATTGCTTTACATGTCTGTAATTATCAGTTGATAGTAGCTAAGTCATGCATTGGTAGTTATGTCTGTCAATTAGGAAACATGCATGATGCATCTTTTCCATTATAAATCGAATCTTAGTGCGGCATTTGACACCATAGATCATGAAATTGTTATTGCACGGCTTGAGCAGTTGGTAGGGATGCGAGGTGCGGTTTAAAATTGGTTTAAGTCCTACCTAACTAACAGACGTTTTTTCAGTTTCCATGGGTGAATTTACATCATCCTCGGCCCCACTTACATGTGGGATTCCTCAAGGATCTATTTTGGGACCCATCCTGTTTATATAAACAGAAAAGAAGAAAGATAATTCATTAGGGCCTCTTCTAGCATGGCCGTGAATTTCCTGCATCTAAATGAATGCAAAACTGAGATTGTGTTTGCACCCCCTAATGTACTGTATCTGGGTCCCCTTGTATTGATTTAGGCCCTTTATCTATTTATGGTAAATCCATGGTAAAACATGTAGGGGTAATTTTTGATGATGCTGTTGTCCAATCAGGCTTCTTTCAATTAAGAACTTGGGCAAAAGTCAAGACATTTTTGTCATTTTATGATTTGGAGAGAGTGATGCATGCATTTGTGTCTTCACGTTTGGACTAGTGATCGACCGATATTGATTGTTTTTAGAACCGATACCGATAATTTGTGTGTTTGTGCCCGATAACCGATATGCAGAACCGATATTTATTTACTGTTATACTTCTGTTTTTGACACGATTAAAACACCACTGAACTGAACAAACCATTTTATTTATAACAATCACTCCCTCCTTGCATAGAAAACAAAACAAATCTTATTTGTACACCAATAAATAGAGGGGTCTGAAAGTGCAAAAAAAAAAAAGAAAAAAAAAGTGCACTGTTACTAAACTGTTTTTGTTTAAAAAAATAAAATCTTCGATGAGGTAAAAAACAAAAAAAAAACAAAAACAGGTAAAATAAATAAAGCACATAAAAGTAATTCTAACAGTGTAATCTTTCAGTAATCTTAAAAAAAGGTGTTGAAAATTAGTAGTCTTTCATGTTAATTTTAATCTTCATATTACAAAAATAATTTTATTTATAAAAAGCATCAGCAGCAACACTGTTAACAATAAGCAAAATAAATGTAGAATGTCTAATGTTTTCAAATGGAGAAAATAAATTAAAGACAGGAGTCATATCAACTTTGCAGAAATGCAATACTTCATTTTAAACTACAGTTTTAGTAGATTTATAAGCTGTTTAATAGGCTAAAGAGTGAAGAATAATTCGCTGGATAATGTTAAATAACTGAATAATATTCTCGGGAATATTGGAATATAACAAACAAAACATCGTATTTTATTGCATTTCTCAACGTATGTTATATCAAAATTATTAATAATGTTTTTGTCATTTTAGATTATGAAATATCTGCTGACAAAGTGCTGTTTATCTATGCATTTACACAGATCTATACTCAAACTGCGATCGCTCGCGGAGATAATAAATAATTAATTTCCATAGAGTTGTGTTTACTTGGATGTTTATTAGCGAATTAATGGTTATATTATAGTAAATGTTTATATAATTACGGTGTTTTAAACAAGTGAATCTTGTTAAAAGTTACATGCGGTGGCCGTACTGGAGCATTTCTATGAGCATCAACCCGCTGAGTGAACAGCAAAATGCAGACGACTTCACGAGAATAATGATGAGCATAGACAACAGAGAGAGAATTAAATTCAGCGCTTTTGTTTCCAACATGTGCTCATTCATGGCTGTATTATTTAATTCATGCAAAGTTACATCTTTATTGGGACAGGACTTGACGGATTATCTTATCTCTAAATGCAATACAAAAAGAAACTATAAATCATAAAATACTCATTACAGTACAACACAATAGAATATTACTGACAGTCCATATAAGCAATTTTAAAAGATGAGTTTTTAACAGCATTAATGGCTGTTATGTTAAATAAAGTTTATTTAACAAAAAACTTTCCCCTGTAAGATGCGCTGTAATGGCGATCCTGCGCGCAATTCTCAAAACACCCACAAGATGGCGGCGTTTATCGGTAAATCCGATATTACAAAACCGATATCTGATTATGGTAAAATGCTTAAATATCGGGGAAAATATCGGTAAATCGATATATCGGTCGATCTCTAGTTTGGACTACTGTAATTGTAGGGATTGTATGTAAGGATTAGTCAGTCAACGTTGACACGATTGCAAATTGTTCAGAATGCTGCAGCGTGATTGTTGACAGGTTCTCGAAAGCGGGACCACATTACTCCGATTGTTTTCTTTACATTGGTTGCCAATCCGTTATAGAATTGATTTTAAGATTTTGTTGGTTGTTTTTTAAACTTTAAATGGTATGGCACCACCCTATCTCTCAGATTTGTTAAAGTTACACTCCCCATCAAGATCACTTAGGTCCTCTGACCAGAAACTCCTGACTGTCCCAAGGTCTAGACATAAACTTTGGGGTGGTCGTGATTTTTCAGTGTTGGCTCTGAAGCTCTGGGACAGTCTGCCTTTGCATAGAACTGCCTCTCTCTTAAAAACTCTTCTTTTTTCTCTGGAATTTTTAACTCTACTTGCTGATATATTAGTAGCTTGTTGTTTTTATGTGAGCAGTTAGATGTATGTGTTGTGTAATATTGGTGTGTTTGCTCTTTGCATATATTTACAAATTGTACAGCACATTGGTCAACTACCCTTTGTTTTTAATTGTGCTTTATAAATAAATTGCCTTGCCTAAATAACCGGAATATATTTGCAAACAAACAGAAAAGAATGTGGATGAAAATAAGTGTTGTTTATAGATGTTTATAGCTCTTAAATGACAGTCTGTACTGCATAAATATCTACTCGGCGAATGTTTGGCTTCCCTGCTCGTTTTTGGTTCTTAAGAACTTAAAATTCACTGTATTCTGCTGTAATGGTGTAATTTGAGCTCCAAAAACAAATCTGCATAATCCACATAATCTTATTTAATTACTTTCTTTCCTTTTTAATTTTGTTACAGGAGGACTAGATCTTATCCTCATGCCTGGTTTGGGATTTGATAAGAACGGGAATCGGCTTGGCAGAGGAAAGGGTTTCTACGACACGTATCTGGAGCGCTGTAAGGCGCACCCAAAGGGAAAGCCGTACACCATTGCCTTGGCTTTCAAAGAGCAGCTGTGCGCTGAAGTCCCAGTGGGTGAACATGATATTCTTATTGATGAAGTCCTCTATGAAGACGAGTGAAGAACTGGACCTTGATTTCAGCACTGTTGAAAGTCATTTGAATTCAAAGGATTCCTAACAACATTGATCCTGTTGCTGAATGAAATGCATTAAATATCTTTGGACGAAATCTATATTCTCAAATCATATAATCTTTGCAGACTCTTTTCAGAAAACCTAGAAGAGAGTATCTTTATCAGTAGAAGATTCACCAAATCTCCGGTTTAAGAGCAGAAACCAGTGATAAAAGCACTGCTTATGGGGGAACTATTTTATTTTTTTTTTTTTCAACGTTTTGTCCCACATTCAAGTGTTGATAAACAAGAATGCATAAGGCTAGAATAAAACTTTTTTTTTTTCTTTTGATATATTGCATGTTCAGAGTTTTTTTTTTTTTTTTTTGTGAAAATGATCAAAACGTTGGCGGGAAATAGTTAAAGAGATCGATGTCAAATAACTAACCAAAACCAAACACTTGAACAAATAAGCGTGATAAGAACTACTTAAAATGCCAGAAAACATCTTTGAAAAAAATGTATTTGAAGTGTAATTGAATTTGGCTCGCATCCCATTTGATTGCAGAGTCACCAGAGGGTGATCAAAATCTTTTGGCGTCACTTTTCGTGATGTGTGTTACAGCATGTTCAAAAATCATGACTTTTTTTTTTTTATTTGGCATGAAAAGAAAGTTGCGATAGTCTTTTCTTCCATATTGTGACGTATATCTGACTAAAATGTCTTCTCAGACAAGAAAAGATGGAGGGCGGGACTTCTGGAATTGATTGGATGGTTGTGGTTTGCTATTGGTGGATCTCATGTGAGTGACAGGTTGCCCCGCCCTCGCGCCAGTAAACATCATCAGAGAAGAGAAGAGATGTCGCTACAAGAGGGAGGGGAAGATATTTTGATTATAGATTGAAGGCACGAGAATTAAAATAAAAAATAATGTGCACAGATAAATCATTTATAATAAATACTGCAATATTCCATAAACAAAACAAGAATTGTCCATTTTGATTTTATGGTGACTTTAATCTTGCAATTTTGATGGTATAGTTATCAGTAATAACTTCAATTTCTGTCTGTTCCTCACACAAAGCTGTCACATGGACTTCTTGTATGCTATTTATGGTGTGTTGTTGTTGTTGTTGTTATTTTTGCAGTTTGAAATCAGTGTTCCACAGAAATATTACAGCATACAGAATGGGATGAGGGTGAGTAAATAATGACAGAAGTTGCAATTTGGGTGAACATTTGCTTTAAAATAACCTGTGCCTGATCCATTCTTGATTTTCTGTGTCATATTCCTGAAATGCTTTACCTCAGGCATGTCCAAACTATGTCCTGGAGGGCCACTGTCCTGCAGACATTAGCTCCAACTTGCCTCAACACACTGCCTGAAAGTTTCTAGCATAAGACCTTGATTAGCTGGTTCAGGTGTGTTTAATTGGGGTTGGAGCTGAACTCTGCAGGACAGTGGCCCTCAAGGACCGAGTTTGGACACCCCTGCTTTGGCTGTAGGATATATCTTCTAGTCTTTTATATGGGATCTGCTCATGGAGGACTAGTCAATCTTGCTTCATTAGCTCACGTGACCAAACTTCAAATAGAATATCCATAATATCCTCAAATTTAAACCGTTTGAACACTGTTATTGATTGGTGATATACTGGCCAAAATATATTGGCTGAATCTGGCTAAAAGAAGTCTTTGCTCTACTCTAATTTGCATTTGAATAAAATTTGTTAGAAACTGCTTTTGACATCCTTTATTGCCTCATTAAGCTGCAGAAGTGCTTAGACTTGCCTGGGTACTCTTTATTGACAAACAGCATGTGAATTAAGACAGGCATAATGAGCAGTCTGTCATATGGTCTGTCAATGACTCTCTATAGTCCCTGTGACACTTCCTCCTGCTCTCCCTCCCCTCCTTTCTCCATATGTCTCTGTATTGACCTAATTGAATATCTCTGGGACAGTCTTGTCATTTCTACATTTCATTGGTTATTTCTTTGGTGATTATGGCAAGAAAGTGCATCCTCCCACAAATAAGTTCCACTTTGCCACCCCAGGAATAAATGTAATTTTAAAATATATTATAATAGAAAACAGTTATTTTAAAATGTAATAATATTTAACTGTATTTTTCTTCACTATTAAAATAATAGTTCCTCAAAAATAAATTAGTCATTATTTATTCAGCCTCATGTCATTCCAAACTCTTATGATATTCTTTCTATGTAATATAGTCATATTAACACTTTGGCCCTGTTTCCACCTGGTATTAAACATCATAATGTCAATTATTACTCATCCTCATGCCGTTCCACACCCATAAGACCTTCGTTAATCTTCGGAATACAAATTAAGATATTTTTATTGAAATCCAATGGATACGAGAATATTTTTGGTGCGCCCAAAAAACAAAATAACGACTTATATAGTGATGGCCGATTTCAAAACACTGCTTCATGAAGCTTCGAAGCGTTATGAATCTTTTGTGTCGAATCAGTGGTTCGGAGCGCCAAAGTCATGTGATTTCAGCAGTTTGGCGGGTTGACACGTGAGCCGAATCATGATTCGACACAAAAGATTCATAACGCTCCAAAGCTTCCTGAAGCAGTGTTTTGAAATCGGCCATCACTATATAAGTCGTTATTTTGTTTTTTTTGGCGCACCAAAAATATTCTCGTCGCTTTATAATATTAATATTGAACCACTGTACTCACATGAACTGATTTAAATATGTTTTTAGTACATTAATGGATCTTGAGAGAGGAAATGTCATTGCTGGCTATGCAGACCTCACTGAGCCATCGGATTTCAACAAAAATATCTTAATTTGTGTTCCGAAGATGAACGAAGGTCTTACGGGTGTGGAACGGCATGAGGGTGAGTAATAAATGACATTATTTTCATTTTTGGGTGAACTATCCCTTTAAGATGCGTTTTGGTCGATCGGATCACAAGTGGACGACGCTAAATACAGGTGTAAACGGGGTCTAAAACATTTTGAGCTTGTCCACTTTCGACCACTTCCAGAGGGAGTCGAAAACACATTCGACCGGATTGCTTTCGTAGTGTAAACGCTCATGTGGTCAAATGTGTTCAAACAGCCACAAAAGACCGCCTACTCTCCATCTACTGACCTGATGCGTAAACATTATAGGAAGCGCGCTAGCCAGACGGGATTTAATCTTTGTCAGCTGAAGACCCAAGTTTGGTTTGAAGATGAAAAACGTACCAAGCACAATGTTTGAACCTTCAGATGCAATGTCTTCAAAATATCTTTCTGTTCCATGGAAAATAAGTGCATACAGGTTTGAATCGACATGAGAGAGAGTAAATAATGAGAGAATGTTCATTATGGAGAACTGTTTCTTATAAGTTTAGCTGAATACAATTTTGGCTTGTGGCATTTCAGTCATTAGAAATGAATCCGCCATTATACATCTACATTTTGATTGTGCTTCTATAAAATATATTCAGGAGACTCATGCCTCTAAGCTCTGAGATGGAGAAGGCAAAACACTGTGGAAAGCAAACACTCCCACACCTGTACTGAGGGAAGATGAGAGGTTATAATTGCTATGAGAAAATGTAATGCAGATGAGTCCTTCTGTGTCTAATCAATACACTGAAATCAGGCGCAGCAGTAAAGAACAAAACAAGATGTGCACAGTTCCACAGAACAGTTCTACACAACGACTAAAGGAACAAGTGTGCCCTATTTTGTCCTTTTCAGATGATGAAAGAAGTAGAAATGGAGAAAATCATGGGGTGCACTTACACAAATGACTCATTCTGCTCTCAGTGAATTCATAACCCAATGTTCAGTAAGTGCAGACTGATGCTGCTTCATGTAAAACATTATTTATTAAATCAAGCACTGATTGTTTTGTTTTTCAGAAACTAACAAATTTCGGTCTGTTTCTTTGTCCATTGTGTGCTGCTGTCTTGCAGGTATATGTATCTAACAAAAACATGGCCGTGTACAGATTTTTTTTTTTTTTTTTTTTTAATTTAAGAAATTAATACATTTAACCAATGATGCAACAAATTCATTAAAAGTGACAGTAAAGACAATTAAAATGTTATCAAAGATTTCTATTTAAAAAAAAAAAAATGCTTTTTAACTCTCATCAAAGAATCCTGACAAAAATGTATCTCGGTGATGGGCGCTTTTGAAACATTGCTTCGCGAAGCTTTGAAACCTTTACGAATCTTTTGTTTCGAATCAGTGGTTCGGTGCGCGTATCAAACTGCAAAAGTCACGTGATTTCAGTAAACGATGCTTCGTTAACTGTTTCGAAATGTTTCGAAATTTCAATGGTTACCACTGGGGGGCGATCTCTGTGAACCCATGAACCATGCGTCAAAAATCAAAACTATGGTTTTTACCTGATCTCTGATCAGTTTTATAAATTTGTAGACATTTTTTATTGAGACATTAAAAGGAATAATAGTAGTTAGCTGAGCCATCCATAGAACAAACAAAACAAGCCCTGAAAATTGATAAAAGAACACATATTGTATACAGACACTTGATATTTAATCTTATTAGATGATTAGTTAATTGCATTTGATAGGCTAAACATGCATAAAAACACCAAAATCTGAGTTTTTGTTATATTTTCAACGTTAATAAATGTTTCTTGAGTAGCAAATCTGTAATGTTTAGGCTGAAGAAGAAGACAAGGCGAGCGTAGCAGATCTAAATGCAGCAGTCAGGTTATTAAGCAAAACAAAACAGAGATATCTACAAACAAGAGTAAACGAAACACCAGACATTGAGCAAACTGAACTGAGCGCAATATATACTGAGTGAACTCAATGAACAAAACAAGGATCAGGTGTGTGAAATCAATGAAACAATGAGTAACCATGACAACCAATGAAAACAATGAGAAACAAACTACCTGTCCATGAAAATGAGACTGAAACTACAACTGAGCGTGACAAAATCAACATATAGACACTGAAGACTGGAGTAATGATGCTGAAAATTCAGCTTTGATCACAGGAATAAATTACATTTTAAAATATATTCAAATAGAAAACGGTTATTTTAAATTGTAATAATATTTCACAATATTATTGTTTTTACTGTATTTTTGATCAAATAAATGCAGTCTTGGTGAGCTTCTTTCAAAAACATTAAAAAATCTTACTGACCCCAAACAGTATATGAATTGTATACTACCTACCTACAAATTTTATAAATGGTATATGAAATATGCAACACAAATGGTTTAAACGTTTTAAACTGCATGTACAATCAGATCAGATCTTAAATTCCATGTATTTCATAATTAAAAGTCATTTCTAAAGGCATGTACTGATGAATTATGCACAATAAAGCCAGAAGCATGCATTAAGAAGAGTCAACAGGATCCTTGTAGGAGCGGATTATTGTACATTCACATGCATGAAGTGGGATGATCCTCAAAGCTATAAAACCATGCACCCGAATTCAGCATTGGCCTTTTGGGCGACTGGTCAGAAACACTGAAACTCGTCAGGTGCACGTTTGCGTTATACTTTCTTATTCTGAATGTCTGGCATTTACAGAGAAATCCCTGTAGACATGATGATTCAAATAAAGCTGCTCTTTGCCCGATATATGAGGACGGTTTCATTATGCAGCAGAAGGTTTCCTGGCCCAGCACTATGTTTATCTTCTCAAACTGCCTGCTGCTTAATCAAAAACAGTAGGTTTCAAGAAATGATTAATTGGAGGGGGGAAAATCAGAGGGAATGCCAGCTCACAGCATGGGCGCTCATTATAAGAAATTAATAAGGTGAAACGAAGACGCTCGCTGGATGAGTTTCACGGTTTGACAGGTGAATCTAGATGATGCAGAATGTGTCGAGCAACCAGAAGCTCACATCTATATATATATATATATATATCTGTCTATCTGTCTATCTGTCTGTCTGTCCGTCCATCCAAATATTAAAATTAGGCCACATGTGTCCTATACAACCTTCAACTTTCAAACTTCAAGGCTATACAACCTTTGTCAAACTGACATCAAAGCTGGTCTTGAATTTTCTAGTTTTCGGTGCTTTTCATCTCACAAACATTTTGGCAGAATGTCTATAGTTTGTCTTCAAGGTGAGGTTGGTCATGACAGCTAGGGTCAAAAAGGCTTTGTTTTTTTGTGCACTAACAAATGTGTTCTGGACATACAATGGTAATCCCATAGGATTCTAAAATGGTAATCATTCAGTTGCGGTACAACTACTGCTATCACTAAACTATAACTACAGGGTCTCCAAATAAACAAATTAAAGAAGAAAAAGAGTTACCATTCTAAAACAACAGCAAAGGTTAAAATCATCCTCTGTTAGAAACTAGTGATTGATAGATCTGCCTTTGTCTTCGGCCAACATTTATCACTCCTTCATAAATGTTTCATTCTGTGTTAATGGAGATTGCTGTGAACAGTGAGAGAAATAAATCAGAATGTCATCAGAAAAAACTGGACTGAGCTGCATGAAGGAACCAAGGTTGAGCTCATTGACAACCTGAAGCATGAACTTTGAGGGATGATGTGTAAAGTGAGTTTTCTGTTTGTGATTAAAATAGCTAGATACCAAGATAAACAGCTCAAGCATTGAAACAAGAACACAAACACTTCGACACGCTTTTTGAAAACATTGCATTTTCTGTTGCCACTTTTAACAACTTCATGTGATCATTGCATTGAATATTGACTCTAGCATTTTTTTTATTATTATTTTGAATTTCAGGAAGTAGAATGGAATAAAATTCAGATATTTTCTCTATAGTTTTTCTTAAATATTTTTTTTATTTATTATAAATTGCACATAAACATTATCATACACAGCAGATTTTGTATACTTAGAGATACATTAGATGATACTAATATTTTTTAATTATATTTAATAAATTATACAAGATGCATAACCCAGCTGCACACGCAAAATCTGTAACAAAGGAGCAAAAAGGATTTACATGTAAAATATGATAGCAGTATATTTTTAATTTTTATATATATATATATATATATATAGTATTTATGGATATTTTGAATAAGCTTTTATTTTTATATTTTCAAATTAATTTTTAGCAATTTTGTTTTGTGCTTTTGTCATTTTTATTACATTTTCTATTAAAAAATATTTCTATATAGCTTTAAGTAATTTTTTTTTTAAATCAGTTTTTAGTTTGTCATTTTAAAACTTCAATTGTTTTTATTTCAGTTTGCTGCCAAAGCAAAATTTCTAATTTTCATTTAAATTTTTAAATTCAAGTTTTCCATCTAATATCTCATTTTATTTCAGCTTTATTTAAATGTTTAATATTTTTAGTTTAGTTTTTACACTGGGAAGAGCATCTCTTATATGGAGTTTCCAAAATCTAGTTTCAAAGCAATTAAAAATTTCCCTGATTTCTACAAAGTGGTCATACATTTGTAAATACAACCCAAATTCCGGAAATGTTGGGACGTTTTTTATATTTGAATAAAATGAAAACTAAAAGACTTTCAAATCACATGAGCCAATATTTTATTCACAATACAACACAGATGACATAACAAATGTTTAAACCGAGAAATACTTTACACTTTTATCCACTAAATGAGTTCATTTCAAATTTGATGCCTGCTACAGGTCTCAAAAAAGTTGGCACAGGGGCAACAAATGGCTGAAAAAGCAAGACATTTTGAAAAGATTCAGCTGGGAGAACATCTAGCAACTAATTAAGTTAATTGATATCAGGTCTGTAACATGATTAGCTATAAAAGGATGTCTGAGAGAGGCAGAGTCTCTCAGAAGTAAAGATGGGCAGAGGCTCTCCAATCTGTGAAAGAGTGTGTAAAAAGATTGTGGAAAACAATGTTCCTCAATGTCAAATTGCAAATCTTTGCAAATCTCATCATCTACGGTGCATAACATCATCAAAAGATTCAGAGAAACTGGAGAAATCTCTGTGCGCAAAGCCCAAAGTATACTTCGGCTGCGTGCAGCCCAAATTTCGAGACCGCACGGACGGTGCACATACAACAGTGCATGCGCAAGCAGGACAGAAAAGTCCACTAGGTGGCAACATGCACAGTACTGAGCACAATGTGCAATCGTCAAAGAAGAGTGTGGAAAGAGCGATTCAAAAACAAGACGAGTAAACTTAGAAGCATAACCTTCTCCATCGTTTTTGATTCCTGTTCTCTTGGTGTATCTTCTGAACTATGTTGCAATGGTGGATGCACTATTTTTCTTCTCCGATCCTGCCCAGCGTATGTCCCATTGATGACACGATGTCTGGTAAGAGTAGAGAAAAAATTGTACTGCACGTGTCGAAATTGGTGATCCGCGCGCATCCGTGGTCGAGTATACTTTGAAAGATGCACGGACACGACTGCGCGCGAGATGCGTCCGGGCGCGGAAAGTGAAGTATACCCGGGCCTTAAGGGACAAGGCCGAAGACCTTTATTGGATGCCCGTGGTCTTCGGGCCCTCAGACGACACTGCATCACTCATCGGCATGATTGTGTCAGTGACATTACTAAATGGGCCCAGGAATACTTCCAGAAACCACTGTCGGTAAACACAATCCACCGTGCCATCTGCAGATGCCAACTAAAGCTCTATCGTGCAAAAAGGAAGTCATATGTGAACATGGTCCAGAAGCGCCGTCGTGTCCTGTGGGCCAAGGCTCATTTAAAATGGACTGTTTCAAAGTGGAAAAGTGTTCTATGGTCAAACGAGTACAAATTTGACATTCTTGTTGGAAATCACGGACGCCGTGTCCTCCGGGCTAAATAGGAAGGAGACCTTCCAGCGTGTTATCAGCGTTCAGTTCAAAAGCCAGCATCTCTGATGGTGTGGGGGTGCATAAGAGCATACGGTATGGGCAGCTTGCATGTTTTGGAAGGCACTATGAATGCTGAAAGCTATATAAAGGTTTTAGAGCAACACATGCTCCCCTCGAGACGATGTCTATTTCAGGGAAGGTCTTGTGTATTTAAGCAGGACAATGCAAAACCACATACTGCAGCTATTACAACAGCATGTCGTAGAAGAGTCCAGGTGCTGAATTGGCCTGCCTGCAGTCCAAATCTTTCACCTATAGAGAACATTTGGTGCATCATTAAACAAAAGATGACCACGAACTCTTCAGCAGCTGGAAACTTATATCAGGCAAGAATGGGACCAAATTCCAACACCAAAACTCCAGAAACCCATAACCTCGATGCCCAGACGTCTTCAAACTGTTTTGAAAAGAAGAGGAGATGCTACACCATGGTAAACATGCCCCCGTCCCAACTATTTTGAGACTTGTAGCAGGCATCAAATTTGAAATGCTCATTTTGTGTATAAAATTGTAAAATTTCTCAGTTTAAACATTTGTTATGTTATCTATGTTCTATTGTGAATAAAATATTGGCTCATGTGATTTGAAAGTCTTAGTTTTCATTTTATTCAAATTTAAAAAACGTCCCAACATTTCCAGAATTCGGGTTGTAATTCAAATCTTGTTCTAACACCCTGACATGAATTTTGTATAGTGATAGATTTTATTTGAGCACTGAATATTCACTGAATATCTCAAATCAAATTCGCAGCAGGATTCTGGACACGAATGACAATCATATGAGACTAAGGAAAGAAACTGTTTATAGTCCTTTGAAGAATTAAAGGCTTGTTTCTAGTACACATTCATGCTTTAATGGCTTGGCAAATGGATCCCGCTCACTGTGGCTCCACAGAAGCCCAGAAACTGATTCCTCTGTGCCAGAGGATGAGGGCGGCTCACCACAGCTTACATAGCACTTAGCGAGAGGCCTTCATGGGCAGAAATCACACTGTCTCCGGCTGGCATCCACCGGGGTCTGTCTTGGCAGGACAGAAGGACAGTGATCCAGCCTCTCCACAAGAGCAGAGACGAGAGGAAATGGGAACGGCTGCAAATGACCTATTGTTTTATTAGTTCGAAGCAAAATAGACCTTGCAAGTCCAACAAATGGGTGTTTCTTCTGATATTTAGTTTGATTTCCGGGGTTGGTCCAAACCTGAGTTTGATTCTAACTCCCTCCATCTGCCCTGCAGGTTTGTATATTCACCAGTATTGGGGAAGCTACTTCGAAACGGTAGCTTGCTAAGCAAAGTTTAAAGTTAAAATTAAAGTTTGGTTTACAATTACATTTAAAGCTAAGGTATAGTAGCTATAGGCAACTTGTTTTATAAACGCTTTTTGTTATATTGGTTGATCCTGATAGCAATCAATAATAGAAGTGGTCTAAATATTAAAAACATGTACATACATATTCACTGCCCGGCCAAAAAAAAAAGTTGGTTTGGATTATAATAGGCAAATACTTAAAAGTCTGTGGATGGATCATTCTTACAGTGATTATTATGTTTCTAGCATGTTATATGTTAGGCAACGGTTCTTTTAACCCTAAAAGATGGAGTGTGTAGGTTTTCATTTCTTAAATAACCATGAATTGGTTTCCATGGCTGAGCAGCTGCATCCAAGCCTTACATCACCAAGTGTAATGCAAAGCGTCGGAAGCAGTGGTGTAAAGCACGCCGCCACTGGACACTAGAGCAGTGGAGACGTGTTCTCTGGAGTGACGAATCACGCTTCTCTGTCTGGCAATCTGATGGATGAGTCTGGGTTTGGCGGTTGCCAGGAGAACGGTACTTGCCTGACTGCATTGCGCCAAGTGTAAAGTTTGGTGGAGGGGGGATTATGGTGTGGGGTTGTTTTTCAGGGGTTGGGCTTGGCCCCTTAGTTCCAGTGAAAGGAACTCTTAATGCTTCAGCATACCAAGACATTTTGGACAATTTCATGCTCCCAACTTTGTGGGAACAGTTTGGGGATGGCCCCTTCCTGTTCCAACATGACTGCGCACCAGTGCACAAAGCAAGGTCCATAAAGACATGGATGAGCGAGTTTGGTGTGGAGGAACTTGACTGACCCGCACAGAGTCCTGACCTCAACCCGATAGAACACCTTTGGGATGAATTAGAGCGGAGACTGCGAGCCAGGCCTTCTCGCAACATCACTGCCTGACCTTACAAATGCGCTTCTAGAAGAATGGTCAAAAATTCCCATAAACACACTCCTAAACCTTGTGGAAAGCCTTCCCAGAAGAGCTGTTATTGCTGCAAAGGGTGGGCCAACTCCATATTAAACCCTACAGATTAAGAATGGGATGTCATTAAAGTTCATGTGCACGTAAAGGCAGGCGTCCCAAAACTTTTGGCAATATAGTGTATGTTCAGGACCAGTCTTAATATTCTCTAAACTGTACGTGCAACTGTTTGCTGGAACATCAGAACTCTACTGCATGTCTGCAAAATGTAGTAACTCAACCAAAACATTTAATTAATGCTTCAAAACTTGTCCCCCTCAATGTCTATGGTGGTTACAGCCTTGGTTGATTAGTAAGATTGTGATTCCTATTTACAATGGCGGGCAACTTTAGCAGACATTACAAACATTCCATGTCAGACATTTATGGAATATACATGCATGTCTGACAGATTTTGATAACTGAATGAATCATTTTGCATGATGAAAGAACGTTAAGAAGTTGTGAAGAGTTCGACAATTAATCAACTCATCATTTTTGGTTATTTTGCAAACTGTAGACAACTGTACTTGCTCTTTTGCACACGTGCCAAAACACATGCAATTAAAAAAAAATGCAAATCTGATGAGACCAAGAAAATAATTGTTCAGACTTCAGAGGTCAACTTATTGTTTTGAAAAAAAAAGAAAAAAAAAAAAATCTCATTCGAGAACAGCCGATTTAAAAAAACTATATAAGGAAGTAGGCTAACTAAATGTAGTTTATTACATTAAAGCTATTTTAAAGGACAAGTAAGGGATAATCCATGGCTAGCGATGGTAGCCTTTAGCGATTTGTTCAACATTTCAACTTTTTTAAAGAATGAATCACTGTAGGCCTACCCATTGCTATTGAAAATGCGCTTGGCCAATTTGTTTGGCAGAAAAGCTTTACGAGCTATAAAATATTTAGGCTAGGCTATAGCATAAAATATTTATAGCGCATAAAGCCTTTCCCCCTTATATGCTATTTCATAAACTAGTTTAAATGTAAAATTATAATTTGATGTGTCATAATGTTAATAATTGCGAGGAAAGACTGATGCACACCTTCTGTCAGCGCATTATTTTATATTAGCAACTCCTCGATCTACAGCATGTGGTGTCTTTCCCCTCAGAGAGAGAAGAGAATTCATAGGATCCAGTGTAATATCTGAGGATAAATCGTCTCGTTTCTTTCCACGCTGCTCGTCGTGGAGGCGGGAAGCTCTGGGAGCGAGGGAGCGAGTGTTTGACGGAAACAGACAGCTCCGGAGGGACATGCGAGTAATTCACAGGAAGAGCAATGAGAGGAAAAGAGAAGGTGTGCAAATTGGGTAGGTTTACTGCGCGAGGCACAGGAGCTGTTGACAGTCATCAAGCCTGTCTCAAAGGGCTGAGGGAAAACAACGCTAAAGCGCTCAGCCTCCTGTGATCGAATACACTAAATCTCAGGCTATTTTCACGCTGAGGTGTGTTGGATGTCAGTGTTTGTCGTGTATAGCATGCTTACATTGTACATTACACTATGACACATTATTCTACAAGTTGTCTAAACTCCAAATGTAATTGGGCATAATTAAACTGATTAACATAAAAATATAACAAATCATATCATCATATATTTTTCCTTATTTGGATCTTTTTTGTGATCCACTGGAAAAATAACATTTTTTGAAGGGCATAATTAATAAATAAAAATAAATAATATAGGTAATAATTAAAAATATATATATTTATGATCAGGGCCGTACGCAGGGTTTCATAATTACCGAGGTCACAAAATAGAGTTAGGTAGGGGGTTTCGGGGGTTTCCCTGAGAAAATTTTGATTCCCCTGATGTAAATATGTGCATTTTAAGACGTTTGAGGGCCAAAAAAAAAAAAAAAAAAAAAAAAAAAAAGATAACAATAGCTTTAAAACCATGTCAGCTTAGGCTACATTATTTGTAAAACTAGCCCGATCACAGGTACTTAAACATGAGAATCAGGTTAAATGTTGTAATAAATGTTCCACAATACAAACTATAAATACAGAAGAGACTGTTATTGATATTGGTGAAATATCAGTGTTCTTGGAACTATAATGACCAGTTGGTAACACTTTACAATAGGGTCCCATTAGGTAATGTTAATGTAGGCTATTAACTAACATTAGCAATGAGCAATACATTTTTACAGTAGTTATTATTCTTTGTTAACATTAGTTAATAAAAGTGCAACTGTTGTTGTTGAAATTAACAGCAGCTAAGATGAACAAATGCTGTAAGTATTGTTGTAAAAAAAAAAAAAAAAGTGTAAACGCATGTTTATAAATAAATAGCCTATTAAGTATTAAGTATTTGGTGCTGTGATGAACACCAAAGCGAAAACAAAAATCTGAATGGTTGTTTGAAATATTTAAATGCTGTTTAGAAACAGAAAGTACAGCAGCTGCTTTGTTTACGGGGTTACCAGGGTAACAGCTATGGAGTTAATATTGTGCCATAATTAAACAAACAAATCCAGCATTTTGCAAACAAACACGATCTGCTTTGCAAAGGAAAACTCGACTCACAAACAAACAGAAAGTGATGTGCAAATACAAAGGTCAGTTTGAGTGAAAACGCAGATGAGTAACAAATATATGTATTGTGCTTTACAAATATAAATAAATGAGCCTACATCATATTTCACAAATAAATACAAATCATCCTACAAATGGCATGTAACCTTTGAACAAATACCAAATCTAGTGCATACAAACACACACCTGTCTGTTACGATTGTAAGACACTTGCCTTTTTATGCAATCTCTTGGCGTGATTTTCTCACAAATGTGTGCAGGCAGATTTTCTCACAAATGCAGTTGAGCAGCTTCCTCTTCCAAAACAGCAGATGGCGCTTTGCTATGGGTCAATTTAAGCTAGTGTCCAGGAAGAAGCCCCGAAACATGCGTTTATAATAATAATAATAATAATAATAATAAACTTTGTTTTATAGCACCTTTAAAAGCTGCATCTCAAAGCGCTTTACAAGAACATACAAATAAAATACAATGGAATAGGGGAAATAAAAGATAGAAACATACATCAAAACACATTTCAAGACATATATAGTTATATATAAAACAAAATAATCACGTATAGAAAATAAGTTTACAAGGAGTTTACAGCTGATGAAAATGAGCGGTGAACAGGTGAGTTGGGCGTTTCTCAATACCAAGTACGCAAAGTTTGGTAATTCTACATTATCTGCAAAATGCAACAGCAGCAATCTTGATAAGATCACTCGGCTCGCTCTGGCTACTCCGGTTATCTCTGTATGTATAACCACCAGCAACATGTTATACAAAACATGTTATAAAACACCAATCTGCCTCTTTTCGTTTTCATTTAAACATATTAATAGCCACACAAATTTGGTTCAGGCAACGCTTACATTGATTATCTGTATGTACAGTACTGGTCAAAAGTTTGTAAACATTAAGGTTTTTTTTAATGTTTTGAAAGTAGTCTCTTAATCTCACCAAGGTTGTATTTATTTGATCAAAATACAGTAAAATACAGTAATACTGTGAAATATTATTACAATTTAAAGTAACTGGTTTCTGTTGTATATTTTGAAATGTAATTTATTCCTGTGATCAAAGCTGAATTTTCAGCATCATTACTTTAGGCTTCAGTGTCACATGATCCTTCAGAAATCATCATACTCACCTGTTCACCACTCATTTTCGTCAGCTGAAAACTTCTTGTAAACTTCTTTTTCAGGCTAGCCTATATGTAATTATGTCTTGAAATGTGTTTTGATGCATGTTTCTATCTTTTATTTCCCCTATTCCATTGTATTTGTAAAGCGCTTTAAGGTGCAACTTTTAAAGGCGCTATAAAATAAAGTTTATTATTATTATTATTATAAACGCATTTTGGGGCTTCTCTCGGGAGACTAGCATAAACTGACCCATAGCAAAGCGCCATCTGCTGTTTTGGAAGAGGAAGTTGCTCAACTGCATTTGTGAGAAAATCAAGCTGAGAGATGTCATAAAAAGACAAGTGTCTTACAATCGTAACAGACAGGTGTGTGTTTGTATGCACTAGATTTGGTATTTGTTCAAAGGTTACATGCCATTTGTAGGATGGTTTGTATTTATTTGTGAAATATGATGTAGGCTCATTTATTTATATTTGTAAAACACAATACATATATTTGTTACTCATCTGCGTTTTCATTCAAACTGACCTTTGTATTTGTACATCACTGTCTGTTTGTTTGTGAGTCGAGTTTTCCTTTTCAAAGCAGATCGTGTTTGTTTGCAAAATGCTGTATTTGTTTGTTTAATTATGGCACAATATTAACTCCATAATCAGCTGCATTTCTGTTGTTTCATCAGCGCCATCTACTGTCAGAGAGTGAATGTTATGTGCATTTTCATTCAGCGCATCTCCTTCATTTGTTCCGTTGTCATGCTTCTCATCCGTGTTGGGCTTGTTTCCGAGTGCGCAGTCGCGTACACATTTATTAATAATCTTATGCTGAATGGCTTCGTTAATATTTCTTCGTCACATTGACACTTACGAATTACAATGAATCATGTAGCCTATTTCAACTAAAAATAGCTAAATTAAACAAAAGTTTATTAGTTTGCATCCCTAAATATTTATGTTGGTTGTTTAACGTTTCTATTGTAAAACAGCTGAGAAATATTAAATGTTGAGTTTATCTTGCACGCGCTGGAATTCATGATCAGAAGCTTCTGTGAACATAAAGCCCGCCTACTTTGATTTGATTGGTCGTTTCAAACATTTTGACATTAATGAGCGGTGTTTGACCGCTGACAACTCAGATGAGAAGGTCGGTAATCTTGGCTTTGTGCAATATATCCGTGCAGCACCAAAGTAAAGTTAATATTAGACAATTATTTCACAACCTTTATTATATACACCTAGGAAAAATAGAGGTCTGGACCTCGGGGACCTCAGTGGTGGGTACGGCCCTGTTTATGATATTTCGTAGATCCTAACAGGCACTATAAATTATATATATATATATTCATATATAATCATTTTGTGGATCCTGACAGGTCACTATAAACTTGTCACGGTTGATTGTAGCTTAAATCCCAAAGACAATGCGTGACGCAGAATGAACGATGAATCAACTTTTAATAAACACAAAGAATGATAATACTACACACGAACCATATTGTTAATGAGAGACAATGAACTGAAGAAGACAAAAGGCTTAAATACACGAGGAAGGTAATCAACAGAACAGGGAACAGGTGAGGACTAATTAAACTATGACAACTAATAAGAGACTAGAACTTAGGCAATGACAAAGACAATGAAAACTAAAGACTAAAAATGGAAAACGTTTTATGCTGTTCATTTACACAATTTACACAAACTTTTGAAAACGGGCTTTGAAGTTCAAGTTTTTGTAAACGATACTGTTATCATCTCCATGTAAACTACAAAAACGCGAATTTGTGAAAACGGTGACGTCATGCGTATGCATATTACAGTACATGTTCAGTCTATAGGCGTGTAGTTTTTCTTTACAAAGTGACGTCGCTAACTACTGGCCTGGCATGAATAGTAGAACTTTTTTTAGTCATTTTCATGGATACATGTGAAACAAGACAGTGAGAACTAACATGACTGTGCAAAACTATTGTTAAAAAGAGCAGGAAGAAAATCCACTGGAAAAATAACATCTTACAGGTTTTGAAGGACATGATTAAAAAAAATAAAAAAAATTTAATAGAATAATAATTTTTGTCCTTATTTGGATCTTGACAACCACAGTCACTATAAACTACGTTGTATAAAAAAGAGCAAAAAAATGAAAAATAACATCTTACAGGTTTGAATGACAGATTTTTTTTTTGGCTGAACTATTCCTTGACAGTAAATACAGTGTAGCTGCAATGTAAAGATTGGTCTGAAGGAGAATATAATGAATGGAGATGGTGGACAGTCCAGTTGTAGGTTGTCAGATGGCCATTCAGCGGTCTGACAGCTTGTGGGAAGAAACGGCTTTATTTGGATCACTTTGACCTCAGTGCTGCTTAAACTTACATTTATTCTTATATTGAGAAATCATTTTATCTCCATACATCTCCATACATTTTTTTGAATATAAAAATAGTGAATCCCAATTAAATATTCACACACACATACAGCATTTTGGACCCAAAAGTATAATGTAAAAACAGATCTGTGGAGGCATATGGATGGAATTGAACTCTGTTTTGAACTAAGCAATCAAACCAAATGTGTTTGACTTGTCTATGAAGGTGTAGCATAGAGTTTTACTGTATCTTTGAGTGTTAGCTTAACCTAACCCATCAGAAGTCTAAACACAGCTGCATTAAAAAGCACAAGAGCGTGCAAAATGTTGGCTTATGCAGCTTCCCTTCAGTCACTGAGATTTGACCTTCTCACGAAACTAATTACAGGAGTGATTTTCCCAGAACTGAGAGGGGAAAAAAACTTCAATCTTTCATAATCACACTCTCGGTAATTAAAGTTATTGAGACACACGCAGCTACGAGAATATACACCAGTCACAAACACACACCAGGTTTTTCCCATTTCCATTAAAGCAATTTGTTGCCATTAGAATAAAAGCCGCAGCATGATATAGCAGATTTATTTTAAAAAACAGGAAGTATTGCTAATATTATTTGATGGTTTTGTTTGTTTATTCTGCTAAATGAATCTGCAAGAAATACAGCAAGTTACATGTACACACACACACACACATATATATAAATGAGCAATATCACACGAGTAGCCGTGTGATGATAGCCGTGCAATATTTTAGTGATAACAGCACTCCTACCTTTTCACCAATTGTATCACTCCGCTTGAAGCGACTGTCATGGCGGCCGAGCAAATCCATCGTAATTTTTGCGAATACCACACTTGTTGTACCACGAACTGTAGTTTTTAGGCGAGAATGTAGTTGTTTAGACCTGAAATATGTGACTCATATTTAATCATAGCGTTAACCACTATGAGATCCAGCAGCAAATCCCTGAAGCACTGGCCGAGATGAAGCTGTTCTCGGCGGGTACACGAGCAACGAACGGCCGCTGATGGCCTGGAGCTCGCATCTCCGAAAATGTCTAAACAAATTGTAAAATAGGTGCTATAATGATGATTTGCTGCTCAAGAAACATTTATTATTCTTATTATCAATGTTTATCAGTTTAATGTGTCCTTGCTGAATAAAAGTTTTCATTTCTTAAAAAAAAATCCAATTGCCCCCCAACTTTTGCATCAATAGTTGAGTTTTATGCTTCAGATGCCATATTCATAGTTTACTACACATTGTACGTCTTATCATCACCCTTCTATACCTTATTCTTCTTCACTAACACATTCAGATATACTCAAACAGAGTGTAAATAATGGATGGCAGGCGTGCAACAGAGAGAAATGAGAGAAGGTGTGCTGCCAATGTCTGTTTGCCACACAGAGTGGCATCTCTGCTGTGCCATGTGGGCAGGAGGAGAGAAGATTTACCAAACAGTGTGTGTGTGTGTGTGTGTGTTTCTATGGCTAAGCACTAAGCACCAACTAAGCTAGACACATTCGTCTGGGGCCAAACGTGTCTAGACACCATGTCATCTCAGTGGGCGTTTCTGCATGTGAAGGCGGAATGTCATCTGTTGGTCTAAGGTTCACCTTCACAATCATTTTAATTTGTTGGAATAATGGTAGTTAAATATAAAATAGCATTGTTGTAAATAATAACTTTGAGGTGACATTACGCTTTTTTACTTTACGTTTTTAGGGCCCAAGCACCACAATTTCAATATCCAGTAACACTTTGGTATGGGGAACACATATTCACTATTAACTACGACTTTTGCCTTAATAAACTCTTAATTTATTGCTTATTAATAGTTAGTCAGGTAGTTGTTGTAGCATAAGTTTAGGTATGGGGTAGAGTTTAGGGATGTAGAATATGGTCATGCAGAATAAGGCATTAATATGTGCTTTATAAGTACTAATAAACAGCCATTATGCAAGGTAATAAGCAACTAGTTAAAAGTGAGAATTGTTCCCCATACTAAAGTGTTACCCAATATCCTCTAGGAACACCAACATAATATCATGTACATTTTAATAACTACTGAACCGATAGTAGAAATTTGCACAATCATGCCTTAGATTTTCAGCCATTTTCAACATATTGTTCTCAAATTTAGATCAAATTTATCTTGAGACCATTGTGGTCAAAAATTGAAGTCAAACCAGTTGCATTAATGAATTTGATGCTACAACTCTAATCAGGAATGATTTCATATATTGACATTGAACTTGCTTTGTATTTTTGTTGTGATGCCCTGAGCGATCTTGCTATCTTTAGCATTTGATAGGATGCCAGTTAAATTAGACAGTATCTTGGCAACACTTTGGCTTACTGAAATCAACCTTAATAAATTATCATTGCCACTATGTCCTTAGTGTACAGCCATGGACAAAAGTTTTGGCAGTGACAAATTTTGTGTTTCGCAAAGTTTTCTGCCTCAGTTATTGTGGTGTTGATTCACATTGTTTCTAGATTATTGTGCAGAGTGATAAGGTGCATTTTAAATAATTGTGAAAAAGATGCAATTTTAACTTGTGCGCAAAATTGGAATATCGCGTAAAACATTTGTGAATAAAGCAGCGTTTCCATCCCATGTGTTCAAGAGAACAAAATAGTCACTTCCTGGAAAATTGGTGCAAAATATATATAATAAAAATGGAAGTTGCTGCAATCAGGGAAGCAACTGTGGCTTTTTTTCCTACATCATAAATGACTTGCGTCTCAGAGCGCATAGACGAAATGCAATAAACGCTGTCATGTTATCTTGCGTTTGGATGCCTGGTGTTTGGAAATGCAATCATGTGGGGCGCTTCTGGCAGGTCATTATACCAAATGATCATAATACCAGGTCATAATACCAAATACCATGTTGATCAAACCAACTTTTTAAATGCTGTGCAATGAAATCGGTCCACTGGTTAGTCCAGTTATCCAATCACATCCACTGTTGAGGCAAAGTCACATGAGTTTTTTGAGGGATTTATTCTGTAAATGTGATTCCATGCACATGCCGTCTTACGTATCTGCCTCAATTGAACGCATAATGCAAATGTTTGTAATTTATGCACATCTTGGCGTTTAAAAAATGGTGCATACAATTGTTAGCAGTGATTACCTTCAAAAAAGACGTGCGGGTGTGAGTGCATCTGCACACACAGTGAGGCCACAGTGAGACTTTTGGACAACGGCCTGGTGTTAGGACCACTGCTGGCCTGTCTAAATGAATTACAAATATGGTTACAACAGAATCTTTTGGTGTTAAAGGTGCAATATGTAAGATTTTTGTAGTACAATATCCAAAAACCACTATATACCACTTATATATTTTGTTCAGTTGAGTACAATATCCCAAATGTTTCCAACTATTTGTAAATCGTGAGAAAATCGTGATTTTAACCAAGGATCTGGGACGTGTCCGGGAGTCGCCTGTCAATGGCATCATATCTGCGTTACCCTCGGTTTACGGTTATATTTTGTAGAAACCATGGAAACACCAAAGACGCTTTAATATATTACATGTTTTATTAGACAAGGGAACAACTGTTTGGTTACATTTATAAACAGAAAGCGAATTATTGGGTCCCACTTTATATTAGGTGGCCTTAACTACTATGTACTTACATCAAAAAATAAGTACAATGTACTTATTGGGTTCATATTGAATTGCTATTGAGGTGGGATACAGGTAAGGTTAGGGAAAGCTTTGGTGGTATGGGTAGGTTTAAGGGTAGGGGTAAGGTGTAAAGGATGGGTCAACAGTGTAATTATAAATGTAATTACAGAAATTAATTACAGATGTAATTACATGCAGGTGTTTTTAAAATATAAGTACAATGTAAAAACATGTTTGTACACAATAAGTGCATTGTATCAAATGATTAATTTAAATGTAAGTACATAGTAGTTAAGGCCACTTAATATAAAGTGGGACCAATTATTGTTATATAGCTCAACATGTTTAGTCTTATTGTTTAAATCTAGTTTTCTTGATTTTCCGAGAGTACCATACTTTTACCATGCCTCAGAGAAAAACACTATTTTGTCAAGTAGCTAAGTAATACAGCATTTTCTCCATCATACAATACATTTTAAAATTAATTGCATGCCATTTATCAGCACAAGCCACCCAGCATTTATTAATGATATTCTAAAATCGATCTAGCTTACTGCAGTGTGCAACAAGTGTCTCACAGCAGCCGCCGAGCGAACGCGCAGAGTAACGTCATAACATCATTTTCAACACACTCAAATGTGATAAACAGCGCTGTGTGACCTCATACACTTGACCGGATGAGCTAACTGGCTACCGATTAAATGTATACTTGTTTTTAAAATTCTAATCTTTGTTTTTAAATCTCTACATAATCCAGCACGGTCATATCTTTCAGAAGCAATTTCCATCCATTAACTAAATAGGTCCTTGAGATCCTGTAATCTTGGTCTCCTTTCCATTCCTAGAACTAGGGTGCACTGCAGAGGTGATCGATCCTTTGCTGTTGCTGGTCCTAGTCTGTGGAATAATTTACCAATTTTGGTTAGAACTGCTTCCTATTGATCAAGTTTTAAGTGTCTGCTTAAAAACAACTATTATCAATAGCTTTCAGCCAGGTATAATTGTGTTGTTTTGTATTGTTTTTCTATTTTCTTAGATTTTAGTTGTATTGTACAGCACTTTGGGTCATCCATAAGTTGTGTTGAAAGTGCTTTATAAATAAAGAAAGGAAAGGAAAGAAGGGCAGCAAAGAAGCCACTTCAAGGAAAACATCAAGGACAGACTGAATTTGTGCAGGAAGTACAGGGATTGGACAGCAGTTATTTTCTCTGATGAAGCCCACTTCCTACTGTTTGGGACATCTGGAAAATCGATTGTCCAGAGAAGAAAAGGTGACCACTTTGAGTCATGTGTCGTGCTGACAGTGAAGCATCATGAGTCTGTCCATGTGTGGGATTGCTTTTCATCCAAAAGAATCGACTCTTTCACAATTCTGCCCAAAAACAATGGCAGGAATAAAGACTGGTATCAAAATGTCCTGCAAGAGCAACTTCTCACAATGACCTAGGAGCAATTTGGTGTGCATTTTCCAGCATGTCACAAGGCAAAAGTGATAATTAAATGACTCGGAGATCAATACATTGAAATTTTGGATCTGTGGCAACTTCCCAGGTCTTAATCCCAAAGAGAACCTGTGGTCAATCCTCAAAAGGCGAGTGGACAAGCATACCCCTTTTCCACCAGAATGGTTCATGTTCTGGAGCCAGAACCTGTTTTCAGCCAGGCGAACTGGAGCCTGTTGCAAACCTGCTGCATTTTTCCACAGACTTGAGTAATGAATGGTGAAGTAACGCTGCTACGTGTTGTTTACCGTACTATAAACAGTCTCAAATCAAACATGTGCATCCCAACGTTTGTGAAGGCAGTGTGGCACTTCTGTTTTGCTGTTCACAGTACCAGGAGTGATTCTAGCAAACCATCAGCTCACATAAACTGCTGGTACTCTCATCTGTCCTTTTCTGAGATAAACTGAAACTGAAACAGTTGATTCACTCCCTCTCTCGCACACTGTGCCCCTCTCACTGTGTTCACTATCTTGGATGGGTTAAATGCAGAGGACAAATTCTGAGTATGGCTTACCATACTTGGCCTTCACATGTCACTTGCAAAGTTATTACATTGCTCAACGAGACAGCGGCAGTATTTCTCTGCCCCCCGGCTCTGGTCAAGACCAGCAAGCTTTTAGGGCCAGAGTTGAACAGATCTTTCTGGCCTGGAACCACCTTTTCTACAGTGGAAATGCACAGGTTCGAGAATGGAAAAAGGCCGGGAACCCGCACTGGAACTGTGTTGGTGGAAAAGGGGTAGCAGAAATTGTAGCCCAAAATGTGATCAACTCTGAGCACTAATAAGGCAAGAATGGATTGCCATCCAGCATGCCAGAGCAAATTGCAGAGATTATGAAAAAGGGTCAATACTGTAAATATTGACTCTTTGCATATATTGAAAGATTTTGCCAATAAAAGCCTTTAAAACTTATGAAATGCTTATTACTGTTTTCCAGTATACCAGAAACATGGAAAAATAATTTACAAATACTGAAGCAGCAAACGTTATGTAAAAATTATGTAACTGCCAATACTTTTGGCCACTGCTGTACAGTCAAACCATAATTTATTCAGACACCTTGAACATTTCATTCATTAATACAGTTTATTCACTGTAGTTTAAAAAAATGGCAATAAAATATGACAAGATCTCAGAGTTAAACTGTGTCAAAAAAAAAAATTAATCTTAATTATGTCAGATAACACTTAAGCAAAACATGGTCAGGTCAAAGTGTCTGAATAATTTTTGGTTCCAAATTTTTATCAATTTTACTGATGGCCCACTGTATGAAGAATTTCACAGTTTACTTTATTTTGCTATCCTCACTTACATAAATGAACTATAGTGTCCTGCACCCACTAGTGAAAATATATCAAGAATATCAAAAATGTCTGAATAATTTTTGGTTTGACTGTATGTGCAAAGTTTCAAACCTGCGCCACCTACTGGTCAAAAGTTACAAACAATGGCGTATCTACTTCAGGTCTCAAAACTTTTCTTTTTAAGTAAATTTATGAAATAATTTCTTATAAATATTATAAATATTGTCAAATAATTGCCCTGTATTTTGTGCACACTTTTCTTTCATTTTTCCACACTAGACCTATTTTCTTTAGAGAACACATGTCGCACTGATGCTTCTCTAATACATTTGCAGGCATTGGCAGTGTGGATTTTCATTTTAAGCTTAATTTTTCCACATTGGGAACGTTCGGTCCAAAGTAATCTTGAAGCAGCACTAACAGCCCAGACATTAAGCATCAGTCACAATCAACAGATGCCACATTCGATCAGGCAGAAGTGAGCAACTGAGTGACAGGCTGGCAAATGAAGCGAATCTGGACTAATTTTCCAAGCTTCCCTCCCAACTATGAGCACGAACACGCATCGTCATATCAAAATATTGTGATTGTGAATGGAGATTTTGTATTTCCCAAGCCTAATTCTGAGGGTCACATACGGAAAAATATATTATATTAAATAATTAGATAGCATAAAAGACAAAAACAAAAATGCATCTCAAGACACTTTCCAGTGTGTGAACTCCCCCAAAAGTGTCCAAATACTCTTTGGGTTAATTGTACATCTGCATAAATTACAAATCCTGAGAGGAAATCCATTTATTTGTAATATAATTACTTCCAGACTCTTGTTATTGTTAAGTTAATGAGGAGACAAATGCATTTGACCTCTTTTTGCATTGATAAATGAGCCATCCTTTCTGACATTCATCCTCCCAGCTTTTTCTTATCCTGTCATTTGCTTTTTCCGTCTTCTTGAACTTAGAGAACCTACAGATATCTTAACTAAAAATATACACTGTGTTTTGTGTTTTCACACACAGCAGGTGTCACGTCACTTCCTAATTGCATCCTCCTTATCCACCTACACATTTCTTCTTTTTCCTTTCTTTGTTTGTCTGCTTTTCTCTTTTTCTATGATTTTATGTTGCCTTTATTTCAAAGAAGTCTCCCTGATAACAGGAAATGTTCTTTGGCTAACATTCTGGCAAGGTTCTCTCAAAGTTATGAATAAACGTTCTTCCAGTAATGTTAATAGAACGTTAGTTCAATGTTATCTGGTCTTTACACATATTCTCAAAACATTAACACAAATAGATTACTACTTGTTTAAGAATGTTTTTAGAACATTCAAAAGTAACGTTCCCATAATGTTTGCAAAATGATAAAACGGAATGTTCATGTTCCTTTAACGTTCACACAACCAAGAAAAAACGTTTTGAAACATTTAAAAATCTGCACGTTTTGAGTGTTCAGAGAACATTCAGAAACAAAGTTTGGTAACACTTTATTTTACAGTGCTGTAGTTACACGTTACTACTTGTACTTACTATAGTAATAACAGTAAATTATGCATAATTACAAGTAACTAACCCTAAACCAAACCCTAACCCTAACTGTAACTCTATAGTAAGTACATGTAGTTAATTAATAGTACTCAGTACTTATTTGAGTAATTACAATGTAACTACGGCACTGTAAAATAAAGTGTAACCCAAAGTTTTCATAACTTATCTGGAACATCAGCAAAATGTTCTTAGAACATATCTGGCCTGTGTTGCTGCTTATATATAGGCATCTCTCTATAGACCAGAGCCATATGTGTGACTCATTTGTGTAATCAGTGGAGATTTAATAAGGTTTAAGTGACAATACCAGCCAATACAGACTCTCATAAAGTCTGTAATTTTCCCTCTTTGTAGTCAGTGTGTGTCCTATAATTATTGTGTATATTTTGTAAATGTGGAGTGGATGAAAGAAAGGCATCTGGCTGCTGTTCCACACCTGATGTGACTAATTGACTGAAGTGTTTTAAATGAATAGTTAAAAATAGCAGAATGTCAATTATAGTTAATGTGCACAAACATGAAACATTCTGTTTGAGTGAAACATGAGCTTTATGAAATGTCACCAAGGACTGTTGTGCATGTAAATGGATCTTCCTTGCATTGTCACATTGATCTAGTCACTTATTTGCGTTGATTTAATGACTTAGTTTCTACACCAGGGAACTGCAGGAGTTTTGTGAGTTAATGAAAATCTAATGATTAAATGCTAAAAATGTAAAATTTCAATAAATAAATTAAAGGGGTCATGAATTGAGAAATCAACTTTTCCTTGAGCTTTTGACATATAAGAGGTCATCATATAAGAATATCCTGTAAGTTTCAGAACTGAAAACCTCCTTGTTAGTCCAATAAAAGCTTTGACCCAGTGAATGACTGATCCTGAAATGTGCCTATCTATGACTGAAACCCCGCCTCCGTAGAAGAAATTAACACCTACTTCATCATTGCAACGTTAGCCCCGCCCACTGGCGCGTTAGTGAGATGAGGAGGAGAGGAGAGCGATACAACACGACAAAAATAACATTACCTTTCAAAGGATCCTTATGCTAGGAATATGGTTATGTATTTTCAACAGTGTGAATGTCTCAATTGACACTATTTATTTCTATTCGGTATTTCACTCTGGATTCTTTGGTAAATCAATCCCATTTTGGCGCAGGCTTTGCAAACAGACTTTTATGATATGGACTCGACAGTAATGCAACAACATGTAAGTAACTGTGTTAATTCTAATGCCTGATCTGATATGTAATGATTCATGTACAGTCAGATGTTCTTTGTCTATGTGTCAGTAAATCAAACCAGTGAATAAATGGTCAACTTCACATTGTTTCTCTTAGTAGGATGAAAATAATCTGTTATTTAAACTGTGATTAAATTATATAAAGAAAGCGATCAAAGAACGCTCCCTTTGCAATCGCTGGAGCTGTCAATCAAACAGGGACTGAGTTCTGGAGTTTATCTGGACACGCGCCAAAACTCCTGTTTTATTCAACGAATCTCTTAATTATATTGCATTTGCACTGTTAGTTACGATGAAAGCATTCGTTAGTGTGCAGAAATTGAGTTACAATGATTAGATCACTGCTTTCATGCGCTCAACAACATGTCTGTGTTCATCACTGCAAACTTTCATGCCACAATCTAAATATAATGCCATAGAGCGAAATGTAATGCAGCACTTTTCATGATTAGTTAACCTTGAGAGCTGTTTAAAAATGTGCTAAAAGAGAGAGTAATACTTAGCTATTTCAAATAGAAAGATGTCAGCCAATCACAGAAGTGGGCGTTTACACTGAAGTCTCACAGCAGATACGTCCCTTAAAACAGAGCGTTCAAATCAGAGGGCCAAAATCAGGGTAGGAAAAATGCCTTTTATTTCTAAATTATGACAATTTTTGATGTAAAAGGCATACTAACATTATAAGTGCACCTCAGGAAACATTATGAAACAATAAAACAATGCAGTTCATGACCCCTTTAAAATAAAAATAAAACATCTACTAAAAAGATTTTTTTTTTTTTACCTGCATGTCATGTGCCCATTAACCAACATCGGAGAACTGTGAACATGCAAATATTTTTAGCAAATTATTGAAATATTAACTTAAAATATCAGGGTAACTTCAAGTAAATATTTTAGGTCAAAGGGGTTCAGCTGACAAAAAAGTCTGGGAATTCCAGATCACTATCAAAGTCTTAAAATTATTTATAACAATAAATAATAATCAAAACAAATTAATAATATGAACACAGTTTTAGTTATGCACCAGTCCTAGTTTTGGTGCTTAATGAGCAATTTGACACTGTGAGACAAATATGTGAAAAGTAAGTGCAGGAGTTAATCTAATTTTATCTTCTTTTTTTTTTATTCAGACCTAAAAGCTAATTATACTTCAAAAAGAGGCAATTACAACATCTGAGGCTCTGGTTTCAAGTAATGCAATCAAAAAGTGCAAATATAAAATTTGGCTCAACTGTTTCATTGGGCTCAAGGCCAGAATATTTGTGAATTAATGATGTTGAACGGCCCATAAGCATTCAGGATATTTTAAGGCACAAGGATTTTCTGGGTTGTGCCGTTTACCCAGAATCAATCTTGCAACATGTTATTAAAAATGTAAGTATGCTTTAAGTATTTTGTACACATGCAGTTCAACTGAATATAGTTTTTGGGGGTAACAGTTTACAACAATAGAACATAATCATATGCTAATATCTGAAATTTGTCATAGTTCAAGTATTAACACATGCTTATCTATGCAACCTTCCTGTAAAGAGATCTTTAAAGTTCTCAGAACTTTGATAACATTCTGACAACATCCTCTCAAAGTTCAGCGAACATGTAGAAAAAACAATTTCATAATTTAATGGGAACATTAGCAAAACGTTAACATTTTTGTTAGCTGGGACTATGAGGAAGCAGTATATGGTTAACCTCAGGCTCTTTACACTGGTTCTTCCTGAAGCATGTTACAGATTTAACTGTGTTTACCAGCTGGATGGATTTCCCTGTGTTTCTGCTCATGAATAGTGCTGCAGATGGCAGGCCCACCAGCGTCTGGATGCTTCCCACATTCCTGCCTGAAGAAGTGAATGATAGCAGTCTTTCCTCTGTGCTTCCTGTATGTCAGTGTCAGCATCAGACGTGGATGAATTGTCAAGCGTGTGTGTGTCAGTTATGGTTTGTTGGAGATAGATGTTTGAAATTATTCGTGATGGACAGCAAGAAAGAGAACCCTTATATGAAAACATCAAATATTAATAGGCTGGAAAAGATAAGTTAAATAAGTAATACACAGAAAAGTAAAATGACAATTCTTCCATCGTTTTCACAGGTGTTTCTTGTTAGTCATTAGTCTTGGTGTATATATAGCCCTCATGTTTTCATTGTATCTTTTCTAGCTTTGTTTCCTATTGGTGAGTTTGTTTAGTTCATGTTTATTTCAAGTTTCAAGTCAAGTAAGGTCTTTGTTTGTTTTGTATTTTGTTCATGTTTATGTTAAATTGCACATGGGTTCTTACTTCAACTTGCCTTCAGTGGACTTCCGTTACAATGAGGTTTTTTGGGGGGCAATAATCCTTTGTTATTTTGTAGTGTTGAAGGATTAAAGTCAAGACTAATTTATTTGTGCTTTTCACAATACACATTGTTTCAAATCAGCTTTACAGAATGTCATAGTTACAAGTGACGATGATATAAGTGATCCTCTGGATTTAGAGCTATATTGTATTTACAGTGTTGTCTAGCACATATTATATCAGTGCAGCAGTGACTGGCACATGTCTGTGTGTTCAAGGCATTTAAAAGATTAGTTCACTTCAGAATTAAAATTTAATTTAATTCTGATAATTTACTCACCCCCATGTCATCCAAGATGTTTGTCTTTTTTTCTTTAGTCAAAAAGAAATTAAGGTTTTTGAGGAAAACATTCCAGGATTTTTCTCCATATAGTGGACTTCAATGGCTACCAACGGGTTGAAGGTCCAAATGTCAGTTTCAGTGCAGCTTCAAAGGGCTCTACACGATCCCAGACGAGGAATAAGGGTCTTATCTAGTGAAACGATCGGCCATTTTCTAAAAAAAATAAAACTGTATATAATTTTTAACCACAAATGCTCGTCTTGCACTGCTTTGCGATGCGCCACGCATTACATAATCATGTTGGAAAGGTCACACGTGACGTAGGCGGAAGTACAGATCCAGTGTCTACAAAGCGAATGTTCAAAGACTAAGTCAAATGCCCTTTACAAAAAAAGGTAAAACAACAATGTCAGACATTTTGAAGTTGGAGGTGAAAATGAGATGGAGTTTTTCGCCCTACCGCTGTACTTCCGCCTACGTCACACGTGACCTTTCCAAAGTGATTATGTAATGTGTGGTGCATCGCAAAGCAGTGCAAGATGAGCATTTGTGGTTAAAAAGTATATACATTTTTATTTTTAGAAAATCAAAGAAAGCCATCATGAAGGACATCTCAATTCTCTAATTACACCATGAGGAACGAGGAGTGAGGAAGCCTTCAGAGGAGCTATGAGCAAGGATTCACAGGTGTATCCTATGCGGAAGTCTTTCTTTTTGAAAAACCTGGCGCACGTATACATTTTAGCACAATAATTTTGCTTTACTTTTGCAGTTTAAATAACCCATATCTCACATATTTCAATGTTGCGTTTTTATGTTTCATTATGAATTTCTTAAATAACCAAACTTTAACAACATAAGGGCAGATCCCTTGAGCAGATCGCTGTGTAGTGACACTTGAGTGATCAAGAATATTGCAATGTACAAATAAGCTGCCCTTTGATTCCCCTGTCCTCATTTTCTTTCCTTGCATCTTTACCTCGCATCCTGCGGGAGGTGGAGCTGAGACGCGAGGAAAGGAAGAGAGGAAAAGAAACGAGGATGCACAAATGCAGAATGCAGAAATGAGAAGCATCCAGTAATTGTAGGTATTTGCACAGGCCCGGTGATGATGAGGAATTTCAAAATAAAAGACATGACTTTAAACATGAACTAAAAACATGAAACATGAACAAAAATCTAGACAGACGTGACAGTCAAAGAGTCAAGTCAAGTTAACATTTTCCAAACTGAGCAGTCATTTAAGTGATGGTGTTGAGAAATATAGGTTAATTTAAAGGGGACCTATAATGCCCCTTCTCACAAGATGTAATATAAGTCTCTGGTGTCCCCAGAATGTGTCTGTGAAGTTTCAGCTCAAAATACCCCACAGATCATTTATTAAAGCTTGTCAAATTTGCCCCTATTTGGGTGTGAGCAAAAACACACCGTTTTTGTGTGTGTCCCTTTAAATGCAAATGAGCTGCTGCTCCCAGCCACTTTCCAGTAGAGGGTGGAGCTTTATCCGCTCGCGCTTTGGTTGCTCAACAACAACAAAGCTGGAGAATCTCACGCAGCCAAAATGACGATTGTCAGTAATGGTGTTCAGCCTTACATTTTTTAAACCGGAGTCGGACGCTGATGGAGAGACTCAGGAAGAAGTTATAACTTTTAGAATGCAACTGGACATTTCTGAACGGTTAGTGGATAAATTTATGTAGTTGCTGTGGAGTTGATTCAACTCATCGACTAGCATGTGCCGTCATTAATCTTTTGTGCAAATCTAGCGTTAAACTGACCCTCGTTTGTGAAGCAGTCCGGCGTAAAATGACGGCATGATAACAACACTCTACTACAACAACTCTTTCTCTTCTCTAAAGCAGCCCAGCATGGCCTCACAACCTTTGTTGTGTGTTCTCGGGGGCGGGGTTTATGTAAATTTTGTGGTTAGTGATGTCACCAACCCAGGAAGAAGCTCATTTTAGTCCCTATACCAGCCGTTTGTTGTAGTCCTTAAACAGAGAGTTCTTTAAAAGAAAATATCTCGCATCTTGAGACAAAACAATAGCACTGATGTATTTTAAGATATGTCAGTACAAGTTGCTTTCAGTTAAAACAGCCCAAACATGCATTTTAGTCTGGGACTAGCTTAAGCCTTGTCTGTTAAACCAGGGGTAAGAAATAAATCCCTGCAAATAAGCTTAAATCTGAGACAGAAATTCACCACGCTACTGGTTCCAAAAATCTACGAGCGCTCCCCAAAAGCACTTTAAGAACTCCTGCATTCAATCTCAGAGCTCCAGTAGCTACACAAGAAAATATCAGCCCGGCCTTTTCAGGGAATCAAGCAGAAGGGCTTGCTTTTTCATTCACTTTCCACAGTACTGCAGAGAGAAAAAAAAATGTAATATCCACTCTTGACCTCTGCTTAGTAGACATCTGCCACCTCCAACATATTTACCACCTGAGAGAGAAAAGAGGACGGCAGCCGAGAGGGATGGAGAAAGCAAAGCAGTAAATGTCAAGAACAAGATGAGAGGGTAAGACATAAAAGCGTCAGGTAAACAAGAAAGAAAGACATACAGCAATAAACAAGGAGAAAGAGAGCATCTATGTTTATGTGTGTGTGAGAGAGAGAAATGATAAAAGACACAGATTGGATTGCCATCCATTTAATCTGGCTTCTCTCACTAGAATGAAACTTTGCCACATACAGTACTTCACTCATTTTATTTCTCCTGAAGAATTTAGTCTAACTGCAAAGTAATGATCATTAGGGGATTATTTGAATATTATAATTATATAATCAGTGCTCTTGCAAGTGTGATATTACTTTTATAAAACATCGGACAAGTATTCAAGTAGCCTTATACTAAATTGCCCCAGAACTTGTTTGTGTGTGGAACTACTTTCTTACACCGTAGAAAATAAACAAAGCCACAGCAAAACCGAGCAACATACAGCAGTTGTGTTTTGTTTCTGAATGTTTCAGTGTTTTTTGAATGAACCATTTGAATTAATGATTCACTGACTAATTCAGAGAGACAGTCACTTGTTTCGTTACTGAATGAATCAGCAATATAGAATGAATCATTGGAATGAATGATTCAATGACTCATTGATAGCGACAGTCACTTGTTTTGTTACTGAAAGAATCAGCATTGCAGAACGAATCATTGGAATGAATGATTCAATGACTCATTCATAGCAACAGTACTTAGGTGCGTTCGACTTGAAGAGGCGCTGAGCAGATCGATTGGCGTATGACATTAAAGTACTGCAAGAGCAATTAGAGAGCAGACGGCTCTATATAACCGTGTTTTCACCGAAATTACCCGGATAATTACAATAATTTGTCCCAGGAACTTTTTTTCCTCCAGACCTATTGCTAGCTGCGTTTCCATAGAGGTATAAAGTACTGTGAAGATAGTCTGGTGATGTAGGACTGCGCGCGACTTTCCAGTTCCCGCTGGATTTCGTCCTCCGCATATAAGCTTAATAAAGCCTGAACCTCATCGTCAGTCCATCGGTCGTATTTTTGATTCGTATTTTTGACCAATCAAAATGCTGTGTGAACTCAACCGATCAGCATGTTCAGCGCCCAAGTCCCACCCCCGAAAGTTCTGGAACTTTGAAAAAGTACTACCTCACGAGCAGGTACTTTCAGAGGGGGGATTTTTTACCCGGAACTTCATTTAGACCCTGGTTCCTGTGGTCGAAACGCACTGAGTACCACCCCAAAGTTCCTAGTTCCTGGGGAAAGTTCCTGCAGTGGAAACGCGGCTAAAGCTTTTGAATCGCTCTTGCGGTACTTTGATGTCATACACTGATCCGTCTGCTCAGCGCCACTTCAAGTTGAACACACCTAATGTTTCGTTACGGAATTAATCAGCTTTGTAGAATGCATTATTTGAACAAATTATTCAATGATTTATTCATAGCGACAGTCACTTGTTTTGTTACTGAATAAATCAGCGTTGTAAACTAATCGCTCTAATGAATGACACTAGCTACGTTTCCATTACCCTTTAAATTGCACAAATTGAAATTGCGAATTGAAAATACGCCCAATGGAAACGCGTCAATTTCACAAAAACTCCCATGTATTGCAAAAAAAGTTTTTATGCTCTCGCACAAGGTGGTTTTTCAGGCAATTCGACAAAGGAATATTTTGCAAAACTGCAATGCGTTTTTTCGCATTTACAGGTCACTTGGCGTACGTAAAAGTCGATTATTCTTTAAAGATGGCGTAGTATGTTTGGACAGACGACGAGTCAGAGTTCTTTATTAAACTCATAAAAGACAAAAGAATTTATGGGAATACTGGGTTCTAAATAAAGAAATGCCACAATTTATCAAGACCTTGAAGCAGATAAGAGGGAGAAACACACAGAAACGCCTTATACATGGCCGCACCCAAGTATAAGGGGCTTTCCTTGCTATTGTATTAATGCTTGGATAACACGCCTATGTCTTCTTCGATTAAAAATAATGGCTAATGCAGTGGCTGCGATACACTTTAACCTAACATCTATTGCCATGATTTTTTGAATGACATTGCGCAGTCACATAACATTGGTTAATGGAAATGCTGTCATTTTGCAATAGTTTTTAGAAAATATTGCAAAAGTTTTGCACGAATCTGTAATAGAAACCCGGCTAGTGACTCACTTAAAGACAGTTGCAGCCTTTGCTATGTTCCTGTTTCACTTGAAACAGGCCTTGCAACAGAAGGGGCCTCCGCTTGCACTCGAAAAAGAGCCCCGCCCGGAAATTAACAGGGGCTCAGAGCAAAAATGTCACCAAAATTAATTTTAAAAAATGCCCCGAAAATTCAAGATATGGGTCAAAAAATGTCCCTGGATAGTTAAGCAATACCACACATGAGCAAGAGCAGCCCCAATATGAGCACTACTGCAAATGTGATATTGATTTTATACAACAGTTTAATAAACGAGAAGTTAATATAAGGTGACTTACATTTTAGACACATTTTACAATGAGAGTAGTTTCAAACAGATCCACAGTAGAGCCATTGCACATCTCTCAGAGCAACACAGTGGTGTTTCGTTACTGAATGAATCCTTGTTTTAAAACAAATCAGTCCAGCTGTTTCTTTGAAACGGGCCTCCGAATTGCAAAGGCCGCCACTGCTCAAAGCCACTTGTCGCCACCTACTGGTGTAACTATTTAAAGACTCACTGTAAAATCACCATTACTAATACATAGACCATTAAAAAAATTGAGTCAGAATGATTTCTGAAGGATCATGTGACTGAAGACTGGAGTAATGATGCTGAAAATTCAGCTTTGCATCACAGGAAATAAATTACTTTTTAACATATATTCACATAGAAACCGATATTTTAAATTGTAATAATATTTCACAATATTACTGTATTTTTTTATCAAATAAATGCAGCCTTGGTGAGGATCAGAGAACAATCCCATACAGTATGTGCATCACAGATGTGCATTATGTCCCTCAAATGTGCATCCAATCAGAATTTAGAGTTTGAACTCCTGGTATTTAGTAGCGTTCCTTCTCAGATTTAGAATTCTAGCACTCTTGTCCTGTAAAGATCGAATGATTAGGCCCAAGAATATATCAGGACATCATCAAAATGCATATATTTTACTCAAATATTTCCCAGGCCCTTAGAGACGGGTGTAAAACTTCTATCTAGGCCACCATCCTGAATTATTAAGCAAGTCTTTTCATTTAAATCTCTGGAATGCTATTTATTCTAATTCTGCCAGGTCATTACGACTAGGAAAACATGATTTGGCACAGTAACAACGTTCTCAGGAAATCATGTGGGCATATTTTTTGATGTTTCTTTCTTTAAATAAAAAAAAAATTCCCAGAATTGATCGCTTGCCGGTTTGAAGTGATGACAAGTCTCAAGGACTGGTTTCAGTGTGAGCATGTGTTAAGATTAAAGTGCTAGTAGAACAATAATCTCCATGGTTGTGACTGAGGCCTCAGGGGGGATATTGCTCCTGCTCCTCAATCTCATAAAAAATTCATCTCTGCTGTAGCACCACCTGCTCGAACCGGCTAGTGGCTAAAGCGGAAATTACCTGCCTGGATCCCAGCCACCGTGTGTAGAGCATTCCGACATAGAGAATCGTTAACGCTCAGCTTGAATCCTCGAAAAATTGCACTAGCTCTTTGAGTCCGCATCTGAAGCAACAGTCGGCTCATCCTCGTCCAGGACGTGCATCTGATTAAAATATCACACCTACCGGCTTGCGGGAAGCCGCAGCTAATTGAGGTTGATTCAAAGCACCAGGGATGAAAAAAATATGAGCCAGCCACCCCTTCCTTCCATTTTAAGCTCATCCATCCATCTTGCCTTAAGTATAAACCTCTCTAGACTGTAATATCACTTGTTCTTTGACGCTATTATCATGCTCAGATTAAACCGATCCCACTCTCCTACATTCAAACAATAGGCTACTCCTTCATGCCCCTCTGAATCTGATTTCTTGCTGTGTCCTGATGAGGTGAATCTCTTGACAATGTAATATGTCTTGAGGTACCAATTTGCCATTTTGGTTGTGAAGAGCAATACTATTTTCCTGCAAAACCCGAGGCTGCAGTTTCAGGACAGTTCTAGGACCGCATTTTTTGGACCCTATAGTTTTTTGTGATAGAGCCAGCTAGCCAGTGCTACTCCAACAGAGGAGACCTGATTCAAACTTCAAACCAACATATGCAAAGACTAAACCCACGGGAATGATTAATTTTTTATTATCTTTCAACCTTATTTTTAACGTAAGAGCGGCCATTTTAAACTTGGCTTTCAGTATCAGCAGTCTCCAGTTATTATTTAGTTGGGCAAAAACAGTTCATTGTGCTGCTGGATGTTGTAAACTAGTATTTGTTTTCAAATTATTTTAACTGATTTAACATACTAATACTATCACACTATTAACATACTAATCACACTATTTGCTAGGGGAGGCCGACACTTTTTGTTTGAGCATCAGTAACTCAGTGGTTGTTTGTGTTAGATCTCTCTTTGATACATGGTTGTCACATTTGTCTACTACAAATAAAACTCACTTGGACGTGTACTACACAGTCACAGATTATGTGAGTTAATGTCCAATACAAAGAGTTCCCTTGTTACAACCTACCCCACTACTGGAGTTTTAACATACGGTGACCAGGAGGGGACATGTTCAGTTCACTTAGTTTTGTTGTGGCCACGACACATTAACTCTTGGGAATGTGATATGTCATGGCCACAACATCATTTTTTGAAGTAACGACATCCTTATGTCGTGGCCAAGTGAAGTAAAGTTGTGGCCTCGAGATCCTATGTTAAAGGAACGATATATTTTTCTCGTGTCCACGAGTTACAACAACCTGCATGACCATAGCAGCCTGGAATTATTAGAAATGGATAGGCCTATAATAATAATGATTTTGAATTAAGAAAAAGCATGTAATTAAGAAATGATTATATTAACATATTTCCTATTGTAATGCATGCGATGGTGCCTAGACAGCATTCAAATAATACATTAATATAATCATTTCTTTATTCCACCCTTATTTTGTCATTCTTAATAAAAAATAAATATTATTATAGGCCTATCAATTTCTAATAATTCCAGGTTGCTATGGTCATGCAGGTTGTTTACGCATTTAATTCCTGGCCATTAGAAAATATGTAATTCCCTCAAAAGGATCTCGAGGCCACGACATAAGGATGTCGTTAACTCAAAAAAATGATCACGTTCCGATGAATTAATATGACATTACCACGAATTAATATCTTGTGGCCATGACATATTATCAAAGTCCCTTTAAGACAAGTCATTTCACTCGGCGGCCATCTTTGAAATGCCTCTTGGGCATTCAAATGCAACTCCTATCTCATTGAAGGGGAAAACATCAAATTCTCTAAAGCTGTTTGCCAAGCTTTCGATTAAATTTCATATTTGAAATCACCAATGAAATCTGACAACAACTGTCTCATAAATTGTATATCTAAACGCTGGAATCATGACAAAAAACAGCATTTTTCAGGCTGGATCAAGCTAATGCGCATGCGCAGTCCTAAGTGCGCGTCTCTATAGGAAGCGCGCGTCTGACTGTTTCTATAGGAACAGGAGCTTCTAACGGCCACTGCAGTGATGCGATGACTTTACCAATCGCTGATTGGCTCTTATTTAGAAGGCGGGACTTATTCCGCCATATTGCGTGTTGCACTTTCTCCCATTCAAAACAATACGTGTTATTCTATAGTCTTTGATATTATCATGTTCCCAAAACTGAACACGTCCCCTCTTGGTCACTGTAATAAGTAACACTAGCTTGAGATAGATGTAACATGAGAGGTGAGTTGATGAAATATGATCCACACTATCTAATTTATGCAAACTTTATTGAAGAACAAAGAATAATTACTTTTGAATAAAGTGACCCAAAACATATTGTATTTCTTTTAGGACTTTAAATTTAGTACAAAAACAACTGGTGTGTGTGTGTGTGTGTGTGTGTGTGTGTGTGTATACTGTATTCCTGTCACATAAGGGTTCAGTTACTAGCTGTTGCCATCCACCTATTTTGATGTGAATTTTGCTATATCACATAAAAATGCTGGATGGAAATGCCAAGATGAGCATAAATTCTAAAAATGTGCACAAAATTAACGTATGCGCTCAAAGGAAGGAGAAAATGTTTTTATCTGATGAGAAGACATGCGCATAAACTACGAAACCACATTTACCACATAAATCCTGTGATGCGCAACAAAAAAGGATGTGATTAATAACTGGACTCATTGGAGTCATCATAAGGGATTGGTTGTAACATTTTTAATGAACTGTCCCCACCCCAAACAGCCATAACATAGCTAACTGTTTTAGCATGTGGCTTTGAAGTTAGCATGAATGCAACACATCAAATTAAACTAGTAAGTCAAATAATTGTATCTATAATACAATGATTGCTAGGCAAAAAATAATCTTGATTTAAAAAAAAAATTACTTTCCTTCCTGAAAGTCATAAAATATACAATGTTGCTCACAGTCACATGCCACTTCTCCTGTAAGCTCAGAAAGGTGATGGGAGTATATGATATTAATGACAACACTACAACTCTTTTCTGACTTGTTAAACTGACAGTGTTACAACTTGATCCCGTGTTACAACACTCCCTGGTCTCCCCCTACTGCACTTTAAGGTTTAAGTGGGTCACACATCAGATGTGAAGCGCCATGCTGCGCTGTGGCTAATGAATTAAAGTCTTGCACAGACACAGAAATTTGAATTTAAAACCAGAATATAGGGTCTCATATATTGAAACAAATTAGGTTAAATATTTCAAGAGGGTTACCAACGGGTATTTTTAGGGTTAGACGTTGGTTAGGACATCAATAAAATGTAGTAAACTGCAGCCTCAGGTATTGCAGGAATACCCTACTCCTAGAAAGAGCTTATGAGAGGGTTATTATGAGGACTGTGATAATTAAAGGGATAGTTCACTCAAAAATGACAGTTTCTGTCATCATTTACTCATGAACCCAAACCTGTATTATTTGTCTTATGTGCCTGGAATTCATGGTTCATAGGTTTTCAATTGAATTTGAAAAACAATTTTTGCAAATTCAGAATGATTCACTTTGAATCATAATGAAATTGTAGCCTATTTGATTTAAATAAAAGGCATTTCAAGGACTTTTTATTACTCTAATGCAGGGGTCTCCAAACTCAGTTCTGGAGGGCCATTGTCCTGCAGACTTTAGCTCCAACTTGCCTCAACACACCTGCCTGGAAGGTTCTAGTATGCCTAATTAGACCTTGATTAGCTGGTTCAGGTGTGTTTAATTGGGGTTGGAGCTAAAGGCTGAATCCCAAATGGCACCCTAAACCCTCACGAGCACCCTTCTTTAAGCTTAAATGACGAATGAGACACCCTACGGTCTTGTGGACTTAACAGACACGCGCCCTCAGCGGCCATTGTAAGTCCACAAGACCAAAAGTGCACATGAAGTGTGCCATTTGGGACAGGGCCGCAGACTTGCAGGCTCAGCTGAAGTGCGCATCGAGGGCGCATAGCGGCCGCAAAGGGGGCGCTCACGGGCACCCTTTTGAAACCTAAAATAATGAATGGGACACCCTACGGTCTCATGGACTTAACGTACGCGGCAGCCATTGGCCCTGTCCCAAATGGCACACTTCTATGCACTTTCGGTCTTGTGGACTTATAATGGCTGCCGCGTGCGCGTGTCCGTTAAGTCCACGAGACCGTAGAGTGTCCCATTTGTCAATTTTAGGCTTCAGAAGGGTGCTCGTGAACGCCCCCTTTGCGGCCGATATGTGGCCTCGATGCGCACTTTTGCTGAGCCTGCACTTGGTGCGAGCTCCGCGGCAGACTTCTTCCCGACAGTCAAAGTGACGTTACGTCACGAAAGTGCGGACTCGTAGGAAGGCCGTGAGTGTTTAGGGTGCCATTTGGGACAGGGCCATTGTAAGTCACAGTCTTGCGAACTCAGCTGAAGTGCGCATCGAGGGCGCATAGCATCGCTCGCGAGCACCCTTTTGAAACCTAAAATGATGAATGGGACACCCTACAGTCTCATGGACTTAACGGACACATGCACGCGGCAGCCATTGGCCCTGTCCCAAATGGCACACTTCTATGCACTTTCGGTCTAGTGGACTTACAATGGCTGCCGCGTGTGCGTTTCCGTTAAGTCCACGAGTGTTTAGGGTGCCATTTGGGATTCAGCCGAACTCTGCAGGACAGTGGCCCTTCCAGGACTGAGTTTGGAGACCCCTGCTCTGTGTCTTGAGCAAAAAAAAAAAAAAATCTAATGCACCAAAAGTAGACTACAAGACATAATAATAACTGAATTTACACAACAGACCCAGTTCAAAGGTTTACATATGCTAAAATATTATTATATAATAACGTTATTACCTGGATTATCAATAGCATAGCTTCTTGAGCATCAATTAATGTTTGCACGTTTTTTAGTACGAGTCCCTTGGATCTCACTATCATACTGTCACTGCATGATTGGGTTAGTGAAGGATTTTTCTGAAAAATCCTTCACTGACCCTATCTTGCAGTGACTGTATGATAATGAGAGAAAATTATTCTGGAAGTTATTTGTGAACTTTTCCTTAAGTGTCAGTTCAAGGTTATTCTGTCAATTTGTTACCAAGCAGCCGATCCTTATATTCATTAGATTTGCTATGTGATTGATGGGATAATGTAAACACGCAGACCTAATCACCATATTAATATTCATCAAAGTTTAAAACGGTATGGAATGCTAAGGTAAACCTCACATCTTCTCATTAGTCTCATTTCTTCTTTTCCACCTAATTTAAAGAGGCCTTTTCTCAAACAGTAGCCTCAGCTTTGATGGTTGTATATCGTCCCCGATGGGCATCTTGAGTCAGAGTTTAAAGCCCTAGTTCTGATCTCCCAGTTTCATGTCAACATTTTTGACCCAGTTTATCTGCTGCTCTACAGGGGGCTCTCTGGAGGTTTTTGGGGATATATTAATGAGAAATACATAAACAGTACACCGGGGGAAAAAATAGAAGACATGTTTTTAAAAGAAGACAGGTTATCTTGACATATTTGTACTTGTACCTTAACTATCAGTCAGTCTTTTTGAACACGTCCCCTGATAGAGCAGGTATGAGGTGATGTTTGCTGTCTCTTGCTGGTATAGACAGATGGATTGGTAAACAGATTCTTTATTTATCCATGAGAAGAAAGTATATCAAAGACTAAAGGAAACTCATAGTCTGGCTCAATTTGCGAATACGTGTACATATACATAATGTACATATGGTTATTACATTATATATATATATATATATATATATATATATACACCGATCAGGCATAACATTATGACCACCTTTTCTAATATTGTGTTGGTCCCCCTTTTGCTGCCAAAACAGCCCTGACCGGTCGAGGCATGGACTCCACTAGACCCCTGAAGGTGTGCTGTGGTATCTGGCACCAAGATGTTAGCAGCAGATCCTTTAACTCCTGTAAGTTGCGAGGTGGAGCCTCCATGGATCGGACTTGTTTGTTCAGCACATCCCACAGATGCTCGATTGGATTGAGATCTGGGGAATTTGGAGGCCAAGTCAACACCTCAAACTCATTGTTGTGCTCCTCAAACCATTCCTGAATCATTTTTGCTTTGTGGCAGGGTGCATTATCCTGCTGAAAGAGGCCACAGCCACCAGGGAATACCGTTTCCATGAAAGGGTGTACATGGTCTGCAACAACGCTTAGGTAGGTGGTACGTGTTCCTGTTCCTTCCTTGGACCACTTTTGATAGATACTGACCACTGCAGACCGGGAACACCCCACAAGAGCTGCAGTTTTGGAGATATATTATACTTATATAAATATATACATATACACACACACACACACACACACACACACACATATATATATATATATATATATATATATATATATATATGTAAGGATTGGTGGAGAATCTAGTGAGAGGTATGAACAGTGTACAATGAAACTACTCAAAAGCTGATCGATCCCACTATTTCAGTTGATGACAATAAATAATTAAATCATAAAATTTTACAATTAAAATAAAAATGTTAAAATAAAAAACATTTTAGTAAGTGACCATTAACCAACATCAGAGAACTGTGAAAATGTTGTTAAATTATTGAAATATTAACTTAAAATCTAAGGGGTTACTTCAAGTAAATATTTTAGGTCAAACAGTTCGGCTGACAAAAAAAAAGTCTAAATTAAATAATTAATAAAATTATGACACACATTTCCACACAGTTGAATCGATTTATCTGAACTAAGTGAATTGTGCCCTATTAATTCAGTATAATCACACCAATTTCATTTGACTGATTCTATAAATTTCCGTTGAAAATAATTCACTCTTATTAACATAGTTAATCCTAATGGCAATAATAAATAATAATTTACCTACTTTATATTATGTAATAGCATATGTTAGCAGGCAAAATATAATACTTTCTTATTAAATGTGATAAAACATGACATCACTGAACTGACTTTTTTAATGTTTGAAGAGGCCATAGTAAAGTATTTGAGAAAACCCTCACAAATTAAGTCTAAAAATCATCAGACAACAGCAAAAATCAATGATTTTCAGTAGAATCAACATAATCACTTACATTTAAAGAGGACCAATTATGCTTTTCTACATTTTCAACTTTCCTTAGTGTGTAATGTTGCTGTTTGCTGTTTCACAATGAGAGACAAGCACTCTAACACACCATGAATGATATTGTCTCCTTTTTACGTAATTCTTCTCCAAAGTAGATGTCAAAGTGATTAGAAATGAGCCTCTTTGTCTAAATGACAAGACCATTTAGATGCATCTGTCTGTGTCACTCTCGGTAAGAACAAATCGTCCTGCTGGTGCTGACCAACAAACAGCCAAACTGCTACTAGCGATGGATCCTGGAACGATGCCCTGCTACGAAGATCCAATCCAATCAGAGCTCAGAGTTCAACGGTCTCACATACAAGATTGATTGCAAGGCAATTATAGTCAAATGAGTGTTTAATAGTCACATTGACTATATTATTAATCGAACACTATTAATGATGCATGAGCCAAGGCTTTGGGTGGAGGCTGAATCTCTACATGCAACGGTCCATTAGCAAGGCCTTCATCTCTGTTTAGTTTAGTTTCCCTTTATTTAATGTGACCTCACTCCATAATAGCTGTTTGTGTTCGTTTCAGCTTGGTTTCCCATTAGCACTGCTGGTTTCTAATCTATTCCCTATAAAACCTAATGAACAATTTACAATAACACAATGAAGTTAGATTAAAAATAATAAAGCCAATGTCAATTTGTCTACTTTTTTCTTTATCCTTTTTTACCTTCTTATTTACCCCTTGACCTCCTTAAACCGTAAAACCCAATGATTTAAATAATTTGATGAAAATTGATTGCCTTAAACCATTTTTAATGTTTTTTTTTCTAACTAAAATACATTTTACTTGTCGATTTTTAGTTTAAGGAAAAATCGTATTAGATCTCTTTTAAGACCTCTAGGCAGAAATTCAACTTCATAGCATTAAAAACAGCAGGAAAACAGAGAGCAAAGACATTCTTCGCTGGGAAATGTTTTCCGTCGCCTCTAAAAGGCCTGGCAATTTTTGGTAGCAGATGAATTCCACTGCAGAAATTGCTACTTAACACACACGACTTAATGGTTTAATCCAGTTGAGCACTGAAGGCAATATAAGGCACAGCGGCAAAAAAGATATCCTGACGCTGTAAATGAATTCAACCCCTTGGGGTGACGTTTAAAGTGGGTCTGAACGCAGTCTCTTATTAGTACTTAGGGGCTCATAGAGAGCCCTTCTTGAATTATCCAGATCAATTACACTGATAATGATGATCTCAAATCAGCAACAGCCAAGCTCAACTTGAAGCATGAGGAATAGTTCAACTGTTAATTTTATACTGTAGGTGTTTTGTTATACATGTAAGTAAGGTTCTACCAGAAAGACTCGGGAGGCAAGATAACGTAACAATGATATTTATTACCAAACAGCAAGCAGAATATAAAGGTTAACGTTCTCTGGCATAGGCCCCGTCCATAGCTCACGTCCTGAGGGTTGCAGACTTTGCGTATCCTGCCTGAAGCTGAAGGCAGGGGCGTAGCCGACCCCCGGGAAGTATGGACAGGGACCATCCTGGAGGTGGTGGGGAGGATGGAGGTGAAGGTTGGCGTCAACATCTGCGAACTCAGACATGTGTAAGTACCGATCTTTTATACTCCAAGTGTTAGATAATGATTGGTTAGATCTGAACTAAAAAGTGACGTAACATTTGAGTCTTCCCGGCAGAACTTGCGCTAGAGCTTCATTTATATAGAAATGTTTGCTAAAATGTTTATTTTCAACATTTCTGCACCTGGATATTTGAACAAAGCTGAAGTATGTCGTTTCTGTGCCACAAGCGTCACCTAAATAATAAAAATGCTCTCCACATTAGTCAAACCATCAAAAAGTCCCGCCCCCAAACTCACACCATTGGTTGAGTCAAAGTTGTGTCGTCTGGTGAAATGTTTTTCAAAAGGATAGATTTAAACTACATGTAGATATTATAAATGTCTCAAATGTTTGCTCTGATATCCCCTACCTCAGCGGATTAAACAAAACAAATATAGGTCTGTTAGTTTAGGGGCCCTTTCATACACCTGGCGCAATGCGGCACCAGGCGTAACGCAAGTGTTTTTTGCTAGTTTCAGCCCGGCGCAGTTATCATTTTTGTGCTTTAACTCGCGCACGAGCAGATCTGTTTCCACACTAGAGAAGTGTTCAGTTTTTCCGCTTGCAAATTCCGCCATGTTAAAGGTGCAATATGTAATATTTTCTGTCTGCTAGAGGTCGCTAGAGGCCTATTCAAAACAAAGGTGTAGCTCGATGACGCCAAGTTTGAGTGCGGAATCTTGGGACATGTGGTCCTTCACCTCACAGCTGGTGTAAAAGAATAGGGATAGGACTCGGGAAGAAATCAAGTTCATGGATGCGATTATTAACTGTAGTATGAAGCAGAGCAGGACCGAGTGTTGTTGTGGGAGCTGAACGAGGCCGCTGGAGCGATTGCGCAACACCCGCCGCGAGCAGCGGAACTTCTATTATGCTGCAGTCGCCGGCGCCGCTTCCGCTTTTCCGGTCATGTATGAGGTAACACAGCTCTGTTTATCATATTATATACATTTAAATGTGTTGAAAATGTTATAACGTTATTCTGTGCGTTCGCTCGGCGGCTGCTGTGAGACACTTGTTGCACACTGCAGTAAGCTAGATCGATTTTAGAAAATCATATTAAATGCTGGATGGCTTGTGTTGATAAATGGCATGCAATTAATTTTAAAACATAGTTTATGATGGAGAAAATGCTGTATTACTGTTACTAAAAATAAAGCTGCATCTGATTATGCTATGTTAGCTACTTCACAAAATAGTGTTTTTCTCTGAGGCATGGTAAAGCATGGTACTTGCAAAAAAATCAAGAAAATTAGATTTAAACAATAAGACTAAACGTGTTAAGCTATATAACAACAATTAGTTTTCTGTTTATAAATATATCAAAAATATATCTTGTCTATTAAAACGTAAATATTAAAGAGTCTTTGGTGTTTCCATGGTTTCTACAAAATAAAACCGGAAACCGAGGGAAACGCGGGTATGACGCAATTGACAGGCGACTCCTCACATGTCCCGGAGCCTTGGTTAAAATTGCAATTTTCTCACGATTTACAAATAGTTGCAAACATTTGGGATATTGTAAGTACTCAAGTGAACAAAATATATAACACTGACCTAGTGGTTTTTGTATATTTTATTGCAAAATTCTTACATATTGCACCTTTTAAGAGAATAGGGACAACCCTTTTAGACCATGGGCCCTATTTTAACAATCTAAGTGCATGGTCTAAAGCGCACGGCGCAAGTGCACTTCTCCACTTTTCCACTTTTGCTAGTTTAACGGCGGGAAAAATGGTCGGTGCGCCCTGCGCATGGTCTAAAAGGGATGTACCTAGTCTCTTAATGAGTCATGGGTGTGTTTTGGGTGTAACATGCAATAAACCGATCAGAGTCTCATCTCCCATTCCCTTTAAATGACAGTTGCGCTCGCGCCATGGCAGATTACGCTATTTACATGGCAGAATTTGCAAGCGGGAAAACTGAACGCTTCTCTAGCGAGGTAACGTGCGCGAGGTTAAAGCGCGCGAGCAGACCATCTATGTGATAAGCCGGATTCCACCAAAGCATTTTTATCTTTATGCACACAATAATACTCTTTTACATTGTAATCCTTTTATTTTTAATATTTGGCATGTTTGTGTGCTGCTGTGCATCCCTGGTTGAGTCAAAGTTGTGTTGTCTGGTGAAATGTTTTTAAAAGGATACTGAAGATTTAAACTACATGTAGATATTATAAATGTGTCAAATGTTTGCTCTCATATCACCTACCTCAGCTGATTAAACAAAACAAATATAGGCCTGATAGTTTATGGGCCCTATTTTAACGATCTAAGCGCATGGTCTAAAGTGCACGGCGCAAGTGCACTTAGGGCGTGTCCAAATCCACTTTTGCTAGTTTAACGATGGGAAAAATGGTCGGCGTGCCTGGCACATGGTCTAAAAGGGTTGTCCCTATTCTCTAATGAGTCATGGGTGTGTTTTGGGCGTAACGTAGGGCTGTCGCGGTTAAGGAATTTCCCTTGCGGTATTTTTGAGTGGCTCAATAGCACGATATGCGGTTTTACCGCCATATATATATATATAAAATCTGTGTAACGTGGTCATATTCAATAACGAAACTAAATAGAGCGTTGAAACAGGAAGTAACAGAAGAGAATGTCAAAATAAGGGTCTACATAACAGAACATAAACCTGACACTAAGATCGTAGGGCTATTGTTATATGTATAATAGTTAGTTCCGATCCTCGAATCTGACTAAACAAAAGACTCATCTCTGCGCGTTCCAGACGGGCTGTCAGTCAGTGCAGTTACATTGTTGCGTCACAAGGTGGCGGCAAGGGACTGTCTTTGAGTCTTTAAACGTTCATTCAACTGCACGTTCAAAAACGCTGATTCATTTAAAGAGAGATGTAATGAAACAAGCTGTTGAAATCATTTTAAAGTTGAGCGCCACTTTATAAGGCTCAGCTGACCAATGCGTCGATGCTAAGGGAGAGATTTCTATCCTTGGACACGACAAACTTTTTTCACAAATATATGTCTCGGCCTGAAGGACAGACGCAGGTAATCGCACGCGGTCTGTCGATCTCGCTCAGCTTCAATGTCTGTTTAGGCTTGTTTAGTGCAAATCTACGGAGCCTCTGTACAAATTACCATGGTACACATTACGCTATCATTATTAACTTATTTAATATTTAGTACACATGCATGAAGTGTAAAACGAGAAGGCTTTCAAAAAATAACCTTTAAAAAAATAAAAAAACATGCAAATATCGTTGTTGCTGCGGTTTTTGCAGTCCTCTGCGGTTGGCTCGTCAATAGCGCGGTATTACGATATTGCGGTTATCGCGACAGCCCTAGCGTAACGTGCAATAAACCAATCAGAGTCTCATCTCCCATTCCCTTTAAAAGCCAGTTGCGCTCGTGCCATGGCGGATTCGCTATTTACATGGCGGAATTTGCAAGCTGGAAAACTGAACGCTTCTCTAGCGGATCTGCTCGTGTGCGAGGTTAAAGCTATGGGACAAGCCGGATTCAACCAAAGCATTTTTATCTTTATGCACACAATAATAATCTTTTACATAATCCTTTTATTTTTAATATTTGGCATGTTTGTGTGCTGCTGCGCATCCCTGTGTGTGTAATAAGCAGAATGTACGCGTGTTGTGCACCCGCCTATAGGCGCATATTACTAACGCGCTCTTTAAATAACAAAAAAAATAAATAAATACTGTGCCATTGACTTTAGACCAGGTTTCAGTTGGTCAATGGTGCAGTCTATTTCAGTTGCCTTAAAATAGCAACACGCCAACAATGCGCCTGAACACACCTCGTTTTCAGACCAGCACACCCATGGGCGCACAAATGGATTTACTATTTAAACAACATGGCGCAGGATGTGAAAATGATAACTGCGTCAGGTTGAAACTAGCAAAAAACACTTGCGTCGCACCTGGCACTGCACTGCGCCGGGTGTATGATAGGGTCCTGTGTATTTATAGTTTAAAGCCCCAGCTGGTAGATGCTGGAACTACACCATAATAATATAATACATTTTATGATACATTTTCATACTTTTTTTATAATCACATTAAAGGTTTTTTTTTGTTTATTTGTTTTTGCGTTTTGTTTGCTATACAGAGCTACATTTGATATGCCACAGGATAGTTGCTAATGAAGTGTCTGGATTTGTGCACATTCTTTTTAATGACATCAGCCAATCAGTGAAATCTTGCAGCTCTAATATTTACTATATTTCAAGTGATTAAAAAGTTTCCAGATCCCATTTGCAAAGATGAAAGCGTGCAGGTCACATTAATCCTATGCCGCATGCTCTAGCCGAGCTAGCCATCTCACAGAAAGGTAAAGACTCTGTCATTATTTTCCTGTCAAACTTTCCCTGAGACGTGTATTCTGCAGCATTTACAAGAAAAAACTGCCCTTCCAGTGTTTTCTTCTTTCTTTCTGAAAAATAACTAACTCAGTAAGCAGAGGCTCACACAGAGGAGCTGGTTTGAATGCTGTGACTTATGAAGCCAAACATCAGAGCTGAAATATCTGCTGTTTATCCATCTCTTGTCGCACATGCAGGGCTGTGTCCTATTTAACGAATGGCTGGATCCATTCTCAGAGACGCTGCAGTTAATAAAGGTCACTGAGGAGGTGTGACCGTCTGTGTGTGTGTGTGTGTGCGTGCTTGTGTGTGTGTGTGTGTGTGACAGAGATGGAGCAATAAGACACATTCAGCAAAACTGAGATGGCAATTTTTAAAGAAACAGACAGAATTCTGGGCATTTTAGAACATAGAATGGAATAGAATGTAAATAAAACAAGTCTAACATGATAGAACTTCATAGATTAAAGCAATAAAACAATACAATCAAATAGAACATAATGTACATAATAGTTAAAAAAAAATATTATCATATTAATAGAGCAGAATATAATAGAACTGAATAGAGCAATCTAATAGAATAGAAAAGATCAGAATAAAATAGAAAAAAAATCTGAACAGAATAGTTCTAATAGAACACAATTCAATCCTATTCCTACCACACAACCAAGAGTGGTATAACTTATTTCTGACTAATTCATCAGTTGTTTTTTTCAAATGGTGATAAACTTATTTTCCTTCAACATGGACAACTGAACTTTAATTACTTTAATTAAAAACAAGTTTATTGATTTGTGTCGTGACTGGTGTACATTACATTATGATACACTGAACTACATTATTCTGACAGGATGGGCAGTGTAGGCGTACCATGGGCGATGTTAATGCATCAGAAATGAGCTTCACTGCTGTGGTTATGAAAGATATTAGTATTAGAAAGAGAATAAGACGAGAGGAATATAATGTTAAGAGAATAAGCTAAGGAGGGAATGTGTGCACTGCAGTAAAAGTTACAGAATGATTTATGGTTCACATTTTCATTTTCAGACCATGCTTTAACAACAGTATATTCTATCTATCTATCTATCTATCCATCTATCTATCCATCCATCCATCCAGTTAGGAAGTCACGACCAGAATAAAAACCCTTGTCCATGTGAGCATGTGCATGTGACTCAATAAATCTGCATTAATTAAATGTACTGTGGTGCCAAAAAACATTTATAAAACGGATAGTTCCGGGCCTTGATTCTGATTGGTTGAGCCGCGTTCGACATACAGCTGACCGCATTACATAAATATCGCTGCGCCACTGAGTGTGTACGTTGCAGCTTCTGTCTTAGCAACATAAACATATGTTTGTTCTCTATTTATTTTGTTCATTGAAGCTTACTGCATTATGTAGAAGATGTGAGAGAGATATCGAGTGAACAGTGTATTACCTGCATTCAGATTTAGCATTTTCCTTCAGGTCAGTCCTATGTTCATAATAAAAAATCCGTTTGAATGTCCGCTGCCATCTTGTCCTTTTAAGAGTTAATGGGTTTTCCCGTGCCCGGCTGACGCTGACAGCGCTAGTCAAAGCATTTGTCATTTGCGTCTTGTTCCGTGTTCACAACAAATTTCAATATAAAAGTCTTTACGACTGAGTGACTTCATAAAGACAATCTTTGCCGCCATCTAGAGGCGTAATGAATGTAACTTCTGTTGTTGTTCACGGTCAGGGACTATTTTTTCCAGCGGAAGGAAGCCTTTTAATGGTTTTACTTCATGAAAGTTGCATTGATTTTTTGGCTTTAATATTTGTATTGTGTGGTAACCGTTTTATACAAGCAATAAGCCCCGTGAAGCCATGGATTACAGTGAATTTATAATAGCTAAGGGGGTTTTAGGCACTCTGCTCCGCGGCGTGCCTAACAACGCCCCTTAGCTGTTGTAAATTCACTGTAAACCACGGCTTCTTGGGGCTTATTGCTTTATTGAACACTTGAATACTTATAAGTGTTTGAATGTCATTACATTAGATAATAAAATATCAAACTAAGTGACATTTCTTTAAAAAAAATATTTCACAAAAATGGTTTTAACCAAAAAACTATTTGGACACTTTAAGTAGTCACAGTTAAAACATCATGTTTTCTGCTGTCCAAAAGTTTGGGGTCAGTAAGATTTTAATTCCTGAAGGATCATGTGACACTGAAGACTAATGGCTGCTAAAAATTAAGCTTTGCATCACAGGAATAAATTATATATATATATATATATATATTGTTCATATTGTTCAGCTTTCAGGTGCAGTGGCTTCACAGCATGGACAATTCCTGGAAACAATACTAAGCGTGCTGTTTTTCTTCTCTGACCTCGGTCTCCTGCAGTTATCTGAGAGGAAGTTGTGGTTAAGGGCGAGAGAGTCTGATTTTTTTCCATACCTGTATTAAATGTGGAACTGAAAGTATTGAACAGCCCTTCATGACCACAACAACAACAAGCAGCAAAACAAACCCAGGCACATTCACAAGTCTGACTCATGTCCACTGGCGACATGCGGTGCATTGTGATTTTATCCTCCAGGCTGCACTCTATACAATCCAATTTTTGACCTTACATTAGCATTTTAATATATGCCATTTTCATGTACGGTCCAAACAAACAAAGAAAAAACTTTGTATGTTAGGATTGTCTCATTCAGTCGGATTTAACAAGCACTGAAGCACAAAGACAGCCAGAGTCCCAAAAACAAATAGGACAGCATCGGCCTACAACGCAACACATCAGCATTCTGCACCGTAAGCTCTGTGATGTTCTCGGTCATTGCTAATGTGGTTACGGTGACCCGAGGAGTCTGTCATGTACTACGTGGCACTGCCAAAAAAGCTTTATCGCTCAGCAGTAACCAAAACTTCTTCCTGTGTTGTTTATGCATGTGGCTATAGTGAACTGACCTCCAACAATTATCTCTGACGATTTCCTCTGAGATTGTGATTCAGGTCAAGTGTGCTTAAAACGCTTCTGCGGGTAGACGTAGATGATGTAGACCCCTGCCATCAATTAGAAATTCTGACTCAGCTAATTAAAAAGTAAAGAGAAATCTTCAGTATAAATGAGCAATCATAAAAGTCCTCAAAGCTTTCTGTGTAGTTAACTAGAGAGGACTGTAGTTTCACAGTATGTACTGAATTCAATGAAAAACTGATGAAACATGTTCTTTAGGTATGATGTGCAATATATATTACTGTAGTCAGAAATATACTGTTCATACAGCAGAATGATCATCACAGTAATTTACTGCTGTTCTTTTACCGTGAATTCACATTATCAGTTGTCTTGAACCATGCCACTGTAAGTAATTAAATTGTTTACCACTGTAATTGTTTTGAAGTCACCATAATGGTGATCAGTGTTCAATTTGCTTGGGATCTTTGACCTTGTATATACACGTGTTCAAATTTATGATCTAGCCAAGACAGAAGTGTGACAAATGAAAACATTTATTAAAACGATGACAAGCTAGAATATAAAATAAGCTAATCCGCTGATTAGTTATTTTCAGTGTGAATATGAAGATTTTATTTTAGCATTGTTCAAGCATGAAGATTACTTAGATTCAAATTCATAACTGTTTGTAGAAGGATCTCATCTCATAATAGTGAAGCAACTGCTGAGATACATCTTGTGAAAAGATTTTTTTCTTATAAGCATCACCTAATGATGCACAGACAGCAATACTCAACATTCAAAACACAATGGTGACACCCAACAAATTGAGAAAAAAAAAAAAAACACTTCTAAAAAAGCTCTACAGCATAATCTATTCATGCCACATTGCACAAAACAATCATAATATGAAATTAAATGAAATATAACTTATACATAAAATTACACAAACAGATAATATGAATAAAATTGCTTTATGTTGCATGCTCCAAATAAGACACATACTCAAAAATAAATAAGTAAACTAAATACAATGTCCAATGATCTTACAGTTTTTCTCAGTCGCTTTGGCACATTTCTCAGATCAGAACTGAAATTCTCAAAACTACTTGAAGTTCTCAAAACCACCACATCATCTAGTGCACGTCATAAAAGCAGTTTCTCATTCTTTTGAACAAATTGCAAATGCTTTAGTACATTCAGGCAATTATGTACAATTGTCTGCTATTTCCTACATTATCAATTGCTAATGTCATGTTGCCCAAAATGTGTTATATGGTTCTCTGTTGAATAATCTTACCCCTCAAAACATCTAGTCATTAGTTCTTCGCATAAGTCATTAAATGCAAAATGGTTGACCTAGTTATCATAATGTGTCAAGTATATTATCTATACATTTCTATTAGACTTTTGTAAATGTGTCCTGAATTGATGAATTTTGCAGGTGAATCCTGAATTTCACTAATGTATTCAGGGGAATGTAAAGCATTAGATCAACCAATGACCCAACCAGTTCTCTAAAACAGCTCAAAGATGCATGTCATGAATCTTCAATTGGAAAGCATATATAGACAGAGCACAACACAAGAGTTTCAATTTCTGATAATGGAAGAACAACTTGGAAACAAACAGGGTCAACAGCTGGGAAGAAGAAGAGGAGTAAGGATGTGTGGTAGAAGGATAGGGAGGCAAAACAGAGGAAGAGGTAGGCGTAGGCATGTTTCTGGTGAAACGAGGGCCACTATTGTGAACTAAGTTCTCAATCATGAGCTTACAATGTCTTATGCAGGTCTAAATGTGCAGCCGAATGTTTGGAGAAAAACCTTTTCCTCAGTCATTCAAGCATTTCGTAGACATAACAGGTATGTATTTCAGCAATGTGCACTGTACTCTAATATGGTATACAGGCTATAATCTTAATATTACAGTAGCATTTTTACACTTACAGTATCATATTACACTTGCTTTACACTTACAGTATAGTAGGCTAAATGAACTTTATGCAGATACATATTATATCACACACATACACATGAACACATATATACAGTGTATGTATATATAGTCTTGTATTTTTCATTTATCACAAGGACATTTTACAGTAATTTGTTCACTGTCATAAAAACCGTAGCCATAGTTTACATCTGAAATATTCATCACTGTTATATTGAAAACATGGCTAAGCATTTTGACTATCTTGTTCGAGAACAATGACACAAGGACTTGTCATTCTGATGGCACTGATATGTTAATTGACATAAATACTTGCTTTTGAGAGATGAACTAAGGATTCTGAGAAAGTTACAGGCTTTTGTAAGTAATCCAATATGTTGTGCTGTTTGTACGAATTGTTTCGAGAAATTAACATACTGTTTTGCCAATTTTAAGGATGATTTGATAAATGTGCCAAAGCAACTGAGAAAAACTGTAATGGAACTTAAACTTAATTGGAAGAAGATGTTAAATTAAAATTCTGTATTAAAATGAGCCACAACCTAAGCACACAATGGTAACCACAAAAACTTTACCACAAACTCTTCTAAATCTCCAAAATAACTGAACAAGTCTTCCTCTTTACTTAAAAACACATAAAATAACACTTAATTTCAACATACTCAATACAGTCCCATGCAAAGCATGCTGAGGACTAAAAATCTATTGCCCAGTTTCAGTCGTCAACGAAAATATTCATGTAGTCCCAAAATAAAAGGTTTAGGACAACTTCCATTTTACAAAAATAAGTGGACTGAATGCAATGCAATCATTGACAAAATGAACTTGTGACAGACTAACAGATAGATAGATAGATAGATAGATAGACCCATACATGAAACACTGCTGAAGGGTAAGCTGCTAATATGAGGCTTATTTGGCACAATTACTGGGGGAACCTGATAGTGTTTCTGTAAATGTGTGTGTGTGTGAACACATTTTCCAGACAGAGATATATTGGCTTGTTACTTGATTTTAATATCTCTGCCATCTTTCACCCACAGGGCCACATTAGATTATAGCTCATGAAAGAATAACGAGGTATAACCACAATCAACACAAAATCAAACGAGACATTAAACACTGAGGCGATGTGATGCATTCACGCTGCATACAGCATGTACAAGCTCCAATATTGGATTAAAACACTTCACTGTCACAGCTCATAAAGATCCTTCAGCGTTTGAGCACATTTTAAATGGAGGAAATGCAAACCAACACTTTTCAAATTCATTTACTAAAGCAGCAAAACAATAATAGAACAAATTCCTGTGGGACACATCCACATTTTCAGTGTTTTTATTATTAAGTGAATGGATTGTGTAATGTATTTGAATCAACCAATGACAAAATAATTAAGTTAGCCTAGCGATTAGTGCAAATATTGGCTCTGTCCCAAATTGCCCACTATCCATCACAAATAATGATGAGAGTCTACGGAGCCCCTGACATGACATGCAAGAAAAAAAAAAATAGTAGGCTAAATCATGCGCACGATTTACTAATTCGTTCCCTCGATTTACTCGGGAGTAAATCGAGGGAATGCATTAGTAAATCGTGCGCACGTTTTAGTAAATCGAGGGAATGAATTAGTAAATCGTGCGCACGTTTTAGTAAATCGAGGGAATGAATTAGTAAATCGTGCGCACGATTTTAATTTTTTTTCTTGCATGTCATGTGCGGGGCTCCGTAAGAGTCAGTTTTTATCCATGCGTGATTTTTGGGCTAAAAATGCCAATAATCATGCACTATACAAGAGGACGACTTTGTGATTTTTTTATTTTTTTTAATTGTAGAGAAATGCAAAGTCAAAGATGCCATATCAGTTTTTACATGTATGTATACATATATACACTACTCAAAAAAATTAAAATATCATGCTGGATATCTATACTGATATGGACTGGGTAATGTGTTAGGAATGAAAGGATGCCACATCGTTTGATGGAAATGAAAATTATCAATCTACAGAGGACTGAATTCAAAGACACCCCGAAAATCAAAGTGAAAAAATGATGCAGCAGGCTAGTCCATTTTGCTGAAATTTCATTGCAGCAACTCAAAATGGTACTCAGTAGTTTGTATGGTCCCCACGTGCTTGTATGCATGCCTGACAACGTCGGGGCATTCTCATAATGAGACGACGGATGGTGTCTTGGGGTATTTCCTCCCAGATCTGGACCAGGGCATCACTGAGCTTCTGGACAGTCTGAGGTGCAACCTGGCGGCGTCAGATGGACCAAAACATAATGTCCCAGAGGTGTTCTATTGGATTTAGGTCAGGTGAGCGTGGGGGCCATTCAATGGTATCAATTCCTTCATCCTCCAGGAACTGCCTGCATACTCTCGCCACATGAGGCTGGGCATTGTCGTGCACCAGGAGGAACCCAGGACCCACTGCACCAGCTTTCATCCTGATACTTAATGGCAGTCAAGGTGCCATTGTCTATCCTGTAGAGGTCTCTGCGTCCCTCCATGGATATGCCTCCCCAGACCATCACTGTCCCACCACCAAACCAGTCATGCTGAACCATGTTACAGGCAGCATAACGTTCTCCACGGCTTCTCCAGACCCTTTCACGTCTGTCACATGCACAGGGTGAGCCAGCTCTCATCTGTGAAAAGCACAGGGCGCCAGTGGCGGACCTGCCAATTCTGGTGTTCAATGGCAAATGCCAATCGACCTCCACGGTGCCGGGCAATGAGCACAGGGCCCACTAGAGGACGTCGGGCCCTCAGGCCACCCTCATGAAGTCTGTTTCTGATTGTTTGGTCAGGGACATTCACACCAGTGGCCTGCTGGAGCTCATTTTGTAGGGCTCTGGCAGTGCTCATCCTGTTCCTCCTTGCACAAAGGAGCAGATACCGGTCCTGCTGATGGGTTATGGACCTTCTACAGCCCTGTCCAGCTCTCCTAGAGTAACTGCCTGTCTCCTGGAATCTCCTCCATGCTCTTGAGACTGAAGCAAACCTTCTGGCAATGGCACGTATTGATGTGCCATCCTGGAGGAGTTGGATTGCCTGTGCAACCTCTGTAGGGTCCTGGTATCGCCTCATGCTACCAGTAGTGACACTGACCCTATATAGCCAAATGCAAAACTAGTGAAAAACAGTCAGAAAAGATGAGTAGGGAAAAAAATGTTAGTGGCCTCCACCTGTAAAACTATCCTGTTTTGGGGTCGTCTCATTGTTGCCCATCTAGTGCACCTGTTGTTAATTTCATTAACACCAAAGCAGCTGAAACTGATTAACAACCCCTTCTGCTACTCAACTGACCAGATCAATATCCCAGGAGTTTAACTGACTTGATGCTATTCTTTGATTAAAAAGTGTTCCTTTAATTTTTTTGAGCAGTGTATAAAAACTTACTCACATACCTACCCTTAATGCGATGAGTGCCCTATACTGTTACTGTTTACCTCTCAACACAGATAGATATGCAATATCCCTCCTCAACCTGTGGAAAGATTTCATCACAAGTTTAGACACAGACCTGACACTGACAAAAGTGCCGTTTCATTTTCAGCACTGAACCCCAAGAAACTCCACACTATCTTGACTATTTGATGATCAAGGTGTGTTAGCAGGAGTCTAGCTGAACCCTCTTCACACACATCCTGATTTTTTCATATTAAACCACTAGACCGGATGTTGCCTTGATGCTTTGGACTTCAGTGGCTGCTCTAGGCTGTAAAGTGACGATTTGAGTGGAATTTAAAGGATTCTAGGGTCACCTTTAAACGGGTGAATCGAGGAAATATTATTAAACATATTTCTTCTCTGTGAATGCAATTATTTAGCTGGCATATACAATATTTTGAGAAGTTTGGGGTCAGTAATATATTTTCTTTAAAAGAAACTAATGTGTTTATTCAGCAAGCATGTATTAAATCGATCAAAGTGACAGTAAAGACATTTATAATGTCACAAAAAGATTTCTATTTATTCTAGTTCATCAATGAATCTTAAAAAAAAAATAGGTTACAGTTTATTTTGATGATCCACTTTAGACATTCTACATTACTTCTCTGTGTTGAACACCTGTTGCTTGTTTCATTGATTGGCTTGTTTGTGTATTTCTTTCAGTTCTTTGTCTGTTCTCATACATGGATACTGGTTGTTCTGCTCTTGTTTATCTAGTCCAAGTATTCTGAGAATATTGTTTCTTTGAGTTTTCTTTTAATAAAATCAACTGCTGCATTTAGATCCAGCTCTTTTCCTTCATTTCCCTCATCATCCGAGTATGACAAATAGTTTAATTAAATTGTAATACTTTTTCAGAGTATTGCTTTTTTTTTTTACTGTATTTTTATCGAATAAATGCAGTTTTGATAAGCATAAGAGACTGCAGAGAATAATGGGAAATATAGTTTAATCATGCAAAATTAGTGATGTTTTTTTCTGACAAGCTTTATCACTACTCTTCATCAACAGCACACATGATTTCACCAAGTACAGCATGTTACTGGATCAACATCTTTGTTGACATCTACGATCAACATCTATACCATATTATTTCCATCATTATTCTTGTTTGACTCGCCCTCAACTCTCAACCTGTCAATCATGACCGATATTCATCAGTAGAAAGTTTGTCATCACAGACATCAGCGAGGATCAGACTAACATTCATAGAGTTCGATTTAAACCATATAATGTTGCTTTTTGTAATAAAGTCACCTGCCAACTTGCATTCTTGTTAATATTCGACCTTGCCTTTACTGACTTGAACGTTCATTATTTGGTGCCTGATTGAAGTTCTCCTGCTCATGGGATGACTACAATAACTCGACCACATGATGTGCATCATAAACGGTATGGAGAACAGTAGGGAGGCTGTTTACTGCTTATGGCACCAGATTAACTGCACTGCCACTTGAGCTGCCTATTATGCATTTACATTCCTCTTTTTCTTGCCTTCATTGATTCATGTTCTTACTTCTTTTATTTTAATTACTACATCGAGTGACATTACTCTTTCTAATGACCTCTTCATTTGACTGCGTGTGTCTCATCGCTCAGTAAGAAAGATGAGGGTATTTGGGTCAGCTGCACAACCTACAATTCTGTGCTTATGTTGTATTGTGTATCAATCATGTATCATTGATGCCTTGGTTTAATGCCCTTGTAATGGTAAATAAATTAGACGAACATATAATTAGACTTGACAGCATTCTTTAAGAAAGGGAGATGTTTTGCATATATAATAAATGATCAAATGCATGTTACGGGTCAATGACGTGACGGGTCATTTTTTTGTCCAAAGGCCTTAATAATAATAAAAAACAAAGATATGACATCCAAAGTATGTAAGGTAGTACAACTAGATCTCTTTTATTGAATCCAAAAGGTTTTAATTATATTTTCTACATATAAAGGTATTTTAAAGATTTTGAAGTGTCATTCGGTTTAACTGTCCAAAGGCCAATACAGCCATTTCATTTGTGATTAAAATATCTTAAAATGTAATAAATGTATATATTTTTTATTCTGGCACGATTTTATAACATCATATATAAACATAGTGCAAAATGGTATTAAAATTATGTGTAGAAGTCGTTGCTTTGTTATGAGAAAGAATGTCTGGAAAAATTAATTTCATTGATGTCATTCGGAGTAACCAATATAAAGGGACCATTTTGGATCAAGTCATGCAGTCATTATCATGTAACAGGATGTGACATCATTCAGACACCTGCAAAGGACCACATGGTCATGAAGCAAAGTAACTAACTCTCTCTTAACTATTTGAAAAATTCACATTTTCACTTGCTCATACGCATGTCCCGAAACATCAGGTCATTCGGTACAACCGCTATAAAACATGGAAAACCTTGTAATATTTTAAAAACTTGTACTAAATATAAAATGTTTGTTTTTTTGCTAGCTAGCTAGATATCAGCCTGTTAGCATCATTTGAAAGTATCGTCATTCGGTATAACCAAAAGTGTCATTTGGTAAAACTGAAATTTTGGTTAAACCGAATGACTTTTTGGTGCATGTAAAGTGATCAAACACACTTTGTGTTGATTTTATGTGCTGCTTACGAGAATAAACCAGTACAGAAAATTAATTTATATAATAGTGCAGCAATATCCACGAAAACACTGTTAAAATAGTGTAAATGTTTGTAGACTTTATGATCAATATTTCTGAGACAAAACAAAGGACTGCTTTTGATTATCCTGTTAAAATGTTTTTCTCTTCTGTTCTGCATTTCACTCCAGCTTGTGTGCTAATTTATCTTAAACTTAAAGTCAGCATTGTGTGGTGCAAATATTGTAAGTCTTATGATAAAATGCTGATGACAATACTCCACATTTGTAAGTCACTTTGGATAAAAGCATCTGCTAAATTAAAAAATGTAAATGTAGTTTACTTACTGCTAAGTGCTTCAAACAAAACTCTTTCAAAAGACTTTCAAAGACTTGATGGCACTAATCTTGCAAACTTTGGCAGATTTGTTCATCCTCAGTGCTCACTGTATCAACCTTAACACAACTTTGTTCCCAGCTGGCAATCAGATTGGAACCGGTGATTTCAGCCAGTGCTTGGCTATTTTGTGTGAAACGTACATCAAACGGTCAGTGTCCGAACTGTGAGTGGTCTGACCTGCATGCGGCCGTCTATGCTCACAGGCCATCAGTTTGGACATGGAACTTTTAGCCAACTGTGAGCCAATGACCTGAGTCATAAATGCTATGTGATTAATCACAGGAAAATGACATCATGACAAAGCTGATTGGCTGTTGGCACCAAAATCCTAAACCCTTCCTTAGTAACTATCATGAGCTGTGACGTCAGAGACAGCAGACCAGGAAAAATCTGAAACAATTTTACGCTTTAAAGAGCCTTCGAAAAAGAAACTGTCAGCAAAAAAAAAACACTATAATATATAATAAAATATTAACTATTCATTAAATATAAATATTATAATATTAATAAAATTAATCAATGATAGTAATACAGTATTCTTACAAAAGTTAAATGAAAATGAGAAAAGTTGCCTTGGCACTTAACTGAATAAAAATATGTAAGTTGAAGTAATAAAATTACTAATAAAACTAATAAAAAACTAATAAAAATGACAAACACATAACACAAAATTACTAAATATAATATTTATACCATATTTTAAATATACTATTTATGCAATTTAATTAATAGTAAAATTCGATCAAACTAAACTGAATAATCATTACGTATTTTAATTGAATAATTAATTAAGATTGTTCAATTATTCAATTAAAATACGTAATGATTATTCAATTCAATTTGATGGAATTTTAATATTAATTAAAATTGCATAAAAAAGGCTTATCTTTTTTTTTTTTTTTTTGAATGTAATAAAATAGCACTGCAGTAATACGTTTTCTGTATAGAAAAGAAAAAAAAACGATACAAATAAATACAAATCTACGGGTGTCAATGGGGCCTGGATTAATATTAGAATGATTTCCAAACAGAAAAGGACAGAGAAACTGTGGAGAAACCGTCACCCAAGACTCCTGGTACAAAGGGTTTAAACATTTTCATTTTCGGATGCAATGGAAAAGCACTGTTCAGTAATATTTATTCAAACATTGTGGTATTTGTCTGCTTTAATTTGATGCATTTTCAGATGACTGAGGTGTTAAAGGTAACCATTACAGATGAACCCTTTTTGTAAGTGATGTTTATTTTCCTTTCTCTACTTTTGCTGCACATACTCATTTCCTGTGTTGTTTGTTTTTTCACTCAGTTTCTCAGTAGCTGTGCTGATTCATCTAACAGCATGACGGCATCCCGAAATCTGGAACATCTTATCTTGCGCAACACAAAAAGCTATGGAAATGCTTTTCAATTTACAAAAGTCCTCCTGAGCGCATCTCGACCTTCTGACATCAAATACATCACCAGTAATTATTTGTTAGCTTAAACAGGATAGAAGCATGGCACACCTGATTATTTTTCATTGTGGCCTTCCTTCATCAGTGTACTTTGAACAATTACACTTAACATGATTAGAATCCATTTGAATTTAAGGGCTCACGCATTTAAAATGGCAGACGACATTGAGGAGAAGTTAATCGCCGAGGTCCAGAAAAATGTTTGACAGGATACTTTAAAGAAAATGGATATATGGAAAACAATCAGTCATACCCTCGGAATAAGTGGTGAGAAGTATTAACGCTGATGAGATCATTATGCCAGGCTAGCAAACAGTGTAACATAAAATTACCTCAGCTATCCAGCGCTAGTTTCGACAACATTGTCTTGCTTCCTTTGGAGTTGCAGTGAAAAAGACTAGGTATTGTTTTTATTCCACTATACTTACTACGTCAGCTAAATTCACTGTTACATTAGATCGATTGCACTTGCTAGAGTCACTCGAAACATAACATGCCGATTACATCTGCTGGTTCAAGCCGTGTAAATGCAACAATATACTACATGGAGTACATAGTGCATAAGTACATACTGTATAAGTGTGTAACGGAGGCCAGCTAGTAAAGAGCTGTGGAGGTCAACCTCACTCCCCTGGCCTCAAGAGGCGCACTAGCGACTGATGTTAGAGGCTGCAGTCTTTTGCGTCCTTGTTAGTGTGCTCGCCTCCCATGGCCGAGATGCTGGTTCGAATCCCGCTCGGAGAGTGGCGAGAAGGACCGGTTACATTGGTGCCGTGACCCGGATGGTAGTGCAACGGAGGCCTGCTATTAAAGAGCTGTGCATGTAAACCTCACTCCCCTGGCTTCAATACGCACACTAGTGATTGACATTAGAGGCTATGATACTTAACATCCTTGTTAGCGCTTGCCTCCCATGCCGGAGACGTCGGTTCAAATCACGCTCGTAGTGGGTTGAGTAGGGTCAGTTACGAGTGTTTAATTGGGACATAACTTATGTTTCTGTAGTTCATACTGAATTTTCTGAATTTGATTTATGGTTTATTACAGAGGCTGAGCATCTAGTATCTAGCATCTAGCAGGCTTTTGAAACATGCATAAAAAAATGTAAACAAATAAATATTTTGTTAAATATTTAGCTCAATATGTCTGCTTATTCACATTAAATACCTTTGAGGAGAAATGTTCTGTGTTCTCCTCCAATGTAATGCTACATCTGTTTATGAAAAAAATTAAATGTAGTATTTTTCTAAACTGTATAGATTTTACATCGGACAAAGCAGCAGGAGAAAGGATTAGGATTTACATTTAGAGTCATGCATTTGACAGACACTTTTATCCAAAGTGACAGTACTTTGCATTGAAGATATACATTAAAAACACAAATTTCTGTCATGAAACTCTAGATGGCACAGGCTGATAGGTCCTTAACTTAATCTGCTTGCAATCACATTGTTCTCTATAAGGCACAGCTGATTGGTTCCTGCTGTAATAGTAACCAATGAGCTTGCGTGCTCAACCTTCAAATACTTGGTCAGCATTTGCTGTAGCAGTTTGCAGTAGAGGTCTGCGCGGGACTGTTTTTTTCGTCCCGCTCCCGCAATGGTTCTATTCCGCACGAACCCGCTCCCGCCTAAAATTCACTCTGTGTTCACCCGCTATCCGCATATAGTGATTTTCTTCCCGACCCGACGGGTCCCGCTAAAGATCGTTTCCAGAATCTCGCGTTTAAACTTCCCCTAAAGAAAGAGAGTGACTGGGGATAACAAATATAAAATGTTGCATATATACAAGATTTGTTATTTGTCTATGATGCTGTCAACACCCTAAAAAATGTCAGAGAAAAAATGTTGGCTTACTAGCTATACTGCAAAATGAAATCTTTTTTAACATCCACGCAAGAACAGAATGACGCTGACTGACGACCGTTTCAGAACGTCTCTCCTCCAAAATCCGATCGCAAAGGTTGAATGTTCTCTGAAGGTGCACTCGCGCAGACCTCTAATGCAAAGAACATATATTGCCAGGTTTCTCAGGACAGGGAACTGGTGACTGTGTGAACGCCACCACTGCAGAAAGATTTGTTCACTTCAAGTTCAAGCACAGATGCGCTGATGTCAAAGCATCTCGGGAGCGACCGGGTTATTGTCAGACCGCCCGTTCCCGCCTAATGCACTCTATAGTTACCAACCGCAATCCGTCTTTCATTCAAAATTTAATCCCGCGCAGCAAGAAATCTTATCGGGAATGCAGTGGGAATGCAGACCTCTAGTTTGCAGTACGCTTTCAGAAACCCTCCACCTCCCCCAGCTCCACCTGTATAGATCTGCTACAGGTAATTAATGTACGTTATATTGTACAGCAGCAGAATGTCTTTCTTGCTCACAGCAGTGTGTCTGTGTATGTGTTGGCAGTAGCAAGTCCCGTACTTCCTCTGCAACAGAAGCAGCAATAACAACAGCAGTGTAGCAGATCTATTCTGCCAATACCAAACATATTAACATCGTCATATCCATTACTATGCTAAACACTCCGAGAGCTGCCAAGACAGAACATTGGTTCATGCATTTCCTAAGAATCAAACCATGATTTACAATTTATTGTATTTTCAAAATATCGTAGTTTGTCAAATCTGTGATCTGTTCCAGTTTAATAATAAAAATACAATACAAATGTGTCCTGTTTTTTATATACATATACCCTGATATGTCAGTCAATCAAGGTTCAAATGTGACTCTTACAATGCAATGAAAAACTTTCCTCAAATTACTTATTTAATTTCATTTTCTATACATATTGACTCATGAAACCGTATAAGTCATGACTGTTCAGACCTTTCTGGGAAGGATATTTGAGACATTTTCTTTAATTGAATACCTCTGATCGACTGTAGGCTGTACAAGCTCCTGAGGAGCAGATCTTACTGCATCTCATTAAACCTGTACGGTCAAAGGCCAGACACATAATCAGTGTTACAGAGGCTTCTTTAATTTAGCTGCCATATCCACTTTATGTATAAATGAGAATTTGGCCAAGGTAATTAGGTGACTACGTTTAATTATTCTACATATTCATATCATAACCAAGATAAGCCTGTGCTATCAGTGGGCAAATTCATTATCCAATACAATGGCACAGATACCAGTCGATTAATTTTAACAAATCAGTCAAAAAGACTTTATTATTCACTGAATAATTGGAGCGAATCTTGATTTGTTGATCTGCAAGTCATTATGTATATCAAAACTGAAATGAACTGATAGTTTACGGATAAATTAACAATAAAACCAATATCGATTTACTGTAATGTGATTTTAAATCACCTTAAAATCAAGACTGACCCCATTTTTTTCTTAATATACATTTTTTAAACTGTTCATGATTAATCTGTGTATGTTATTCAAAATAATAATACGAAATGATTGTCTTTGTTATCCTTTATCAAAATGCAATAACTTGCTTCATCTTTAAAAGGTTTAAAAATAAAAAAGCACACAAATTACAAAAAGAATCGTTAATATAATTGGAACCAGAATCATTACATTTCTTAAAAGCACCATTCCTATCACAAACTCCAACTTGCTTCACCTTAAATCCGCCATTTTGTTCCTTTCCAAACTGCCAAAACTTTTAGAAAAAGACACCTATAATTAGGCTGCTGGAAATAAGGATAACTGCTTCAGTTGGAAACGTTTTTGCTCATAATTGTACGGCTTTTCAGAGTTGTACAGTCACTTTGTACTTGGTCAAGACCTTTCCAGCAAGAACCAGCAGCAGTCGCGATGTAATGAAGCTGAGAGCCGGGCTGCGTCTGACACGGTCAGTGCTTTAGCATGTGATGAATCTGTCCAGCAGTGATAAGGATTTATATACTGTAATACGCCAGTCCCAGAGATACGCTTCAGTGGGATTGTAAATGGATATATTGATATGAATAAAGTCTGGCTTAGTGGGAAACAAAGAACAAAGGGTGTCATGACCTTGCAAACTACTGAACCCTCTTTTACAGAGTCAGAATGGCTTGAATCACACAAAACGTGTGTGGGTCACCCAAAAAGAAAGAAATTAAAAGATTAGTTCAATTTCAAATGAAAATTAGCCCAAGCTTTACTCACCCTCAAGCCATCCTAGGTGTATATGACTTTCTTCTTTCTGATGAACATAATCTGAGATATTTTAATAAATATCTTGACACATCCGAGCTTTATAATGGCAGTGAGCGGGATCAACGAGTATGAGCTGAAGAAAGTGCCTCCATCCACATCCATCCATCATAAACGTGTACTCCACACGGCTCCGGGGGGTTCATAAAGGCCTTCTGAAGTGAAAGGATGCATTTGTGTAAAAAAAAAAATCCATATTTAACAAGTTATGAAGTAAAATATCTAGCTTCCGCACCTTTGGTATTCAATGTACGAAGAAAGTGTAAAACTCTTGCAGTTCAAAAAGCTTACGCTACGTCCTACGCCTTCCTTATTCAACTTATGGAAAAAAAAAGTGTAACTGACGCGACGCGTTAATAACTTGAATAAATGTATTGCATTTTCAATTTATGGGAGGGTTTACACGTTCATTGGCATGAATGAATGAATGAATGAATGAATGGATGAATGGTTTCTTATTTCTTTCTTTTGATTTTGGGGTGAAATATCAACTGGACATGTTTTTGTCAGGTTTTATGAAACCTCATTATTTCAGAATTAGTTAGATTTGGAAGAGATTCAGTTTATCATACATTTTGTTTATAATTGTCATATTTATGTGTGAGCTGTTGGCCAATGAAAATCATGTAACTGATGCTCTCATTTTAGTGCTATGATCTTAAATTGGTCTTCTTTTGTCTTTTTATACCCAGGAACTACTGAAATATTTATAGAAAGCAGTTGTTTACAGATTTGATTTCATTCAAAAGCAGGAATACATCACAAAATAAAAGCTGAATCATGTAGAACAAGGGACCAAAGCGAAAGCGTTTGTTTGTCATGTGGCATTAGTTTCTGCGATACACAGATTCAGTCTGCTGGATTGCTTGTGTCTCCGTTTCGCAGCTGCTGTTTCTGACAAGATGCTTTTGTTATGCTTGAGAAAACCTTCCCTGCTTAGCTGTGCAGTTCCCGTCTGCTATCAGACAGAAAAAAATACAACGCAGGCATCCAATCTGCCGGATCGTCCAGTGCTGAAACATCAATTTACACTTGTGTTACTTTGATCTGCATTTTTTTTTAAAGATTTGCATTGCCATGCAAGACACCAGATTTCTTTGAAAACAGGATTAAAGGAACGGGGAAAAATGCAACACACCCTGATGTTTTCTTGCTTCTGTGGAACATTCTTGAATTTTTGAAGAATGTTCACACTGTTATTTTCCAAATATTGAAATCGAAAGGGGACTGGGTCTGTTCTATAAGATTTAAGCACAGAACAAAACTGGATTTTGTACAACATACGGTAGTTCCCAATGGGACTATTATGAATATAAATGTGATAAAATACCTTTGTAGATGATTTCCTTTTAGCGGCATGACATTTCAAAACAATACATGAAGATTACACAATCTCAAATATGGGCTCTGAGACTAGAATGAGAATAAAAACAAACCCTGGAGTTTCCAGGAGTTACAGTTACAGAAAGATCTTATTAGAATCTTATAAGATTTTTGGAAGGTTTGGTTCCAAATATATTGTGATATTTTAATATGTTAAGAATGGCCTATAGGGATATACTTGCTTATTTTAACATCAATGATTTTTACATGAAATAACTATAATTACTATTATAATACAAGTATTATATACATTGTTTTCTGGATTCTTTGATGAATAGAAGTTCAAAAGAACAGCATTTATTTGAAATCGAAATCTGTTGTTACATTATAAATGTCTTTACTGTCACTTTTGATCAATTTAATGCCTCCTTGCTGAATTATCCATCCATAATCATTTACCATAAATCGATAAATCCATATTGATGGCCCATTTTGCCAGTGGTGAAGTACCCCTTTAACCTTTATTTGGCAGCAGTTTTTATAAAACTATACATTATGGGATTGCCAATGGATACATGCAGTGCTGCCTTGCGTTTATAATGCCTTAACACAATGGTGAGTGTTTGACAAAGTATTATATTGGCATTTGTAATACTGGCCTTGAAATCTAGAAAGCTGAACTTGAAATCACACAGCATCACCCATCACTAATAAACAGAACTTACAGAACTTGCTGTACTTTGCACTTTCAGGAAACCATGGCAATCAATCTTTAAAATTCACTCTAAAATATCTTTCATATGTGCTCCTCATTACAGAGTCCCTCTGAAAAGTGTTTTCTAGTCTCTGCGGGTTCTGGCACTCTAGTTAAGATCTGCTCTTGATAATGTCCCCAGTGCCAGGTCAGTGCCAGCTACAAACACCAGCCTGTGCCAAATTTCGTATAAGCTCCACTCAGCAGGCCAGCATGAGGTAGATATCATGCTGACAGAACCTGAGACCAGCTGCAGTAGTCGTAATCAGACTTAAAGTCAACATGACATAAAATCTGTCCCAATTTACTTTTCTATCACGTTTTCATTTTATTGTGATTGATTCATCAAAATATTGCAGCGTATATTATAAATGATTTTTCCGTGCACAATTTTTTTAAATTCATGTGCCTCGTAATCTTTAATCAAAATAACTTCCTCTCCATCTTGCAGCGACATCTCTTTTCTTTTCTGATGACGTGTTTACTGGCGCGAGGGCAGGACAACCTGTCACTCACATGTGATCCACCAATAGCCTTGAAATGATGCCTTGAAACATTGCAGCTCATGTGGTTTTCCAACAGAGCCTAAGAATGCAAGTTTAATTACAATAACAGTAACACAATAACAAGTGTTTGACAAGCTCCTCACACCTAGAAAATTTCAAGATATTTATAGATGTCACTGTTGCCTCAACATTCCCAGGAAAATACCATCATTATACTTTCCATATTTAGATACCTGTCATAGTATGATTTCAGAGAGCGTATCCCGAGGAATAGATATATAAATATGAAAAATGATAATAAAAAATACAAAAAATGGATCGATGCACATTCAACAGTCTGAACAGTAAGAGATTTATTAGAATATGACTCCAGTTACACTTGATTCACACAATGCGCTTTGAACCTGAAATTATTTACAGGGTTCTACAGCGTGCTACTACACACAGTTCCTTTGTCGAAGGTGAGGTCACCGGACATTCAGCCAATCAAAGAAAAGGTCACATTCAAATGCCCTAATTACTGATCAGGTCAATTAAAGGAATAGTTAACCCAAACGTGACAATTCAAGTCATTATTTACTTACCATCATGCTATTCCAAACCCTTATGCTGTTTTTTTTTTTTCCTGGAACACAAAAGAAGAGATTTTGATAATCTGTGATTCAGTGATTTTTAGTTCCCTTTTGAGGGAACTCGTGCTGCATCATGGTATTGATGCTTTGGGAATGCTTCTGCATGATTGCGTCTAAAGAAAATGTGTGAAATCTGTCCAGTGGTGAACAATGTCACAGGCGGGATGACGCCATAACCAGGAAAGCATAAAAGCACACCTGGAATGACCGGCGTTAACTTCTGTACAAAAAAACATGGTTAAAGAGGTGTGACGGGCCACAGATTTGTCTTTCCGGGCCACCAAGGAGATGGCCAGAGCCATCGGTCATTCTATGGCAGCCCTTGTGGCCGTGGAGAGGCATCTCTGGTTAAATTTTTCCAATACTAAAGAGAATGATAAAATGTTTCTCATGGACCCTCTGCTCTCTCCTCCTGGCCTCTTTGGCGACGCAATGAATCCGGTCATCGAGAGGTTTCAGGAGGAAAAAAAGCAGGCGGAAGCATTCAAACGTTACCTCCCTCACTGAACTCAGGTCTCTGGAGCTGCTGGGCGGGAGCAGTCCCAGCCGTTGACTAGCTCCTCATATAGGGTCGGGACGGCATTCTCAGATGAAGCCTCCTAAGCAGAAGATGGACCTGAGAACCGTCATTCTCGCATAGAAGGCTTCGGCAAAGAAGCTGCCACTGGGATGCAAGGAGGATATTAGAGCAGTCAGTTCAGTTGTTCAGGGCGCCATGGTGACTACTCAGATTACACCAGAGGCCAGTCTTAAGAGACTGGTTCCCTTAGTAGACCATCTGGCAGTGTGGGAACTTCTGTCAAATGTGTCGCAATGAGTCCTGCAGACTGAGATGATGGCTGTCTTTCTAGAATTGAAGCATTTCCTCCCAGACCTAAGAGGCCATAATGTGCTTGTTCGGACAGACAACACATCGGCGGTCTCTTATATAAATCATCAGGGGGTCTGCGGTTGCGCCCACTTTTACAAACTGGCACATCAGATCCTCCTGTGGTCTCAGGGAAGGCTCTCCCTGAAAGCAGTCTACATTCCTGGGTACCAAAATCAGGGAGCAGACATCCTGTCAGGGAGCAGACATCCCGCTGGGGTTGGATGCCATGGTACACACATGGCAGAGGCTATGTCTGTATGCTTTTCCCTCAATTGGTCTGCTGCCGGGAGTTCTGGAGAGAGTCCGCAGGGACGGGGTCCATCTGTTACTAGTAGCCCCGTTCTGGCCAGCCCAAGTGTGGTTCTGGGACCTTGTGTCCCTCCTCGATGGTTCTCCGTGGGAGATTCTGGTAAGGAGGGACCTTCTGTCTCAGGCAGGGGGCTCAATCCTTCACCACCACCCAGAGTTGTGGAAGCTGTGGGTTTGGTCTCTGAGGGGACCCAACTCCTACAATCCAGTCTCTCAACTGAGGTTGTTGAGACCATAATTCACTCCAGAGCTCCCTCCACGAGGAAGCTGTATGCCTTGAAGTGGTGCAGAAATCGACAGTGGGATCTAGTTAACTGCCCGGTTGGTACAGTGCTGGAGTACCTGCAGGATCGGTTTTCCGCAGGGTTATCCTCTTCCACTCTGAAGGTGCATGTGGCGGCCATAGCTAATTACTATGTGTCTTTGGGTGGTGAATCCCTGGGAAGAAACCCGCTGGTGACCCGCTCGTATCCTCCGAGATGCCTTGAGGCTGTGGCCTGCAAGCTGCACTAGAGTACCAGCCTGGGGTTTGGCCATTGTGCTAAAAGGTCTGTCTACGGCTCCCTTTGAGCCTACTGAGCTTGTTCTAGAAAAGTTTCTGACCCTGAAAAAAGTCATTCTAGCCGTTACGTCTCTTAAGAGAGTGGGAGACCTCCAGGCCATGTCGGTGTCCCCTATGTGTCTTGAATTTGCACCGGGGATGGTTAAGGTATTCTTATACCCTAGACCAGTGGTTTTCAAACCGGTCCAGCAAGCACCCCCAGCACTGCACATTTTGTATGTCTCCCTCATCTATCACACCTGATTCAACTCATGAGCTCATTAGTAGACACTGCAAGACCTGAAATGGGTGTGTCAGATAAGAGAGACTTACAAAATGTGTAGTGCTGGGGGTGCTCGCAGGACCGGTTTGAAAACCACTGCCCTAGACCAATCTATGAGCCTAACGTGCCTACCAATGTGCCACGGCCTATAATTTTCAGAGATTAGGATCAGGAAAAGCTGAACCTTGTGTGTCCAGTGAGAGCACTGGGACACTGTTCCTGTGGAGGAAAACTGATTAGTTATTTGTCTGCTTTGGTTCACATAAGGGAAGACTTCCAGCATCCAAGCATACACTAAGCAAATGGATAGTTAAGGCTATCTCTCTTGCTTATGAGGTCTCTGGTCAGCCCTCACCTTTGGCTCTCAGAGCCCATTTGACTAGGAGTATGGTGGCCTCTAAGGCCTTATTGTCAGGGGTATCCCTTCAAGATGTTCTCCTTCTCTGCTCACATTTGTAAGATTTTATGATTTGGACTTGGGCTCTGCACCAGGTTCACAGGTGCTTTTGTTTTAAGGTGTGCTTGCAGTACACAGACGCACTTGTAAGCATGGTGGTTTGGGTATTATCGTTCCCAAAGCATCAATACCGTGACGCAGTGTGACTTCCCTTGAAAGGGAACGTCTAGGGTTACGACTGTAACCCTGGTTCCCTGAGAAGGGAACAAGACACTACATCTTCCTGCCATACTTCCTGCATCCCTGTGATCAACTTGCTTCGGCTCAGTAGAAGCTAACACCGGTCATTCCGGATGTGCTTTTATGATTTCCTGGTCATGACGTCACCCCGCCTGTGATGTCCTGTTTTGCCATTGGACTGATTTCACACACGTGCTTCAGATGCAATCACGCAGAGGCGTTCCCAAAGCATCAATACCATGACACAGCATCTCGTTCCCTTGTCAGGGAGTCAAGGTTACAGTCATAGCCAGAGACGTGCTCCCTAAACAATGCTATCATATCACTTCAGAATTAAAATATCAGTATATGGGTTTGGATTGACATGAGGTAGGTAAATAAATGACAGAAGCATCATTATTTGGTGAATTACCCACATAAGTCTCTGAGTATAACATTGCAAAACTACAGTGGTAATAGGGATATAAATGTGTATATTTTGAAATCTGTTCATTGTCAAAAACAATGCTGTTGCAGTACTCTCAAGAACAATCATAAGATCAAAAGTATTAGTTGTAAATTCCCACACGTAGAATGCATTATTCTATTAACGTCATTCTTATGTGCAAATTAAATTTCTCTTATAGATGAAGTGTGTAATTTCTATGGCACTAGTGGTACCAAGCAGGTTTCCCAAACACTCCTATGACCCCTTTTGCACTTTTCAGTGCAATCAATCTACAAATTATTTACTTCTGGTTCTACTTAATATAGGATAAAAGTATAGTAACAGAAAAAAATTACACACTCCACCTTTAAATTTCATGGACCCTATTTCAACAGACTATAAAGACCATTGATTTTTGAAGGGGTACAAGAAATGCACCGTTATACTATTAGCATACATAAGTCATAGAGCGCTGCAGTGATGATGTATTTTGTGTGCCAACCCAGAAGTTAGTACTTTCCCATTGGCTTTTGGATTACTGCAGAAAATAAGCTCTGTGACCAACAAAAGTTTATGATTCTTACAATTGTTTAAGGTAATCTTGAACACAACTTTTAGGAATTTTGAAGACTAAATACAATCATCAGAAATAAAAAGCTAAACTTAGGCCATAAACGAACTACACCACGGTCGCAAGACTTCAACGTCACATCACCACCATTAAGCTTCCAACAACTCTTCCAGTCTTAAAAATTGGAAAGTTTGAGTTAGAAGAATTTGCAAGAACGTGATTATAAACACAATAAGGCTGTAAAAGAGGACTAGCGAGTAGATGAGTTTACCTGTTTGGCATGATGTTTAATCATCCTGACAACCTCTATAGGTTAACCACTTATTATCAGCCACACTTTTCAAGACACATGAAAGCTTAAAAAACACAAGTAGGGTATTACAGATGTATTTTATGTCGTAGAATAAAATGTGAAAATATTATGAGCTTCTGTTAACCACAGACCTTATTTCAGGCCTTTAACCAAAAACCCATTCAAAAAACCTATTGACTTCAAGATGATGGAACCAGAAGTGCAAAAAATGTAAACTCATTTCTGGGTTTTAGGACTCATTCCTGCAGCACTCTATCTTTATGACATTCACAGATTTGTGATAAAAGAAAAACCTGCACATATCAGTTGGCACAATATTTTTCTGTTTTTGTTCAGGATTTGTTCCAAAAACTAGTGAGCTGATTACATAGACAACTGGTTACGTAGCATTTACAGATGAACTAGATCAGTCACTAAGGGTCTATTTCAGTTAGGATGCTGCCTTTGAAGGTAGCTGCCTATGTAGGCGGTAGACAAGCAAGGCAGCTCATTAGTTTTGGAACAGCGTCTGAGTGTAATAGCGGAAATTTTGTTTCTGACTAACAGGCAGTTTTCACTCATGGTCCTACAGCTTGACTTCTCAGAAGTATCACTCCTACTACAAGTGTAAAAAGTGTCAAAAGTGAACATTATTAAGGGAAGTTCACAGTTTTTTGTTGTCAGGTCCAATTTTCAATGCTTAAAACACCTGTCTGATAAATAAGTGCAAGAAAAACATTAGACTTTCAGAGAAAAACTGAGCTAGTTGAAAGTAATTTGGCAATTCAAGTATATTACAATTAGTTATGATATAACAAGGCAAAAAATTATAACAATCAAAGAGAAAGCAGCTATGTGATATAGTTGATTTTGAAGTGCTGTATTGGCACATTAATACAGAGCAAATCCGAAGGAAATAAAGTCACGTGTCAATATGAATAAACATCATTAATAGAGTAATTTTACTGTCTTCACAATCAAAACCCCTCACATTAAGGAATAATTCACCAAAAAATTGTATAATTCTGTCATTATTTTCAATTTTTGGGTGAATTATTCAGTTCAGATGTGGTTTCATTAAAGCAAACATGAATTATATTTGAGCTATCTGAATATATATATATATATATATATTCCTTATAAAAAGGCATTGCACAAGCCCAAACATTCGAGTGATTTCCAAAGATAAATCCAACTCATTCTTTAAAACATTCTGTCGGTGTAGTCATCGAAAAATAACTCTCGTTAAAATTCTCATAATCATAGTAAAGTAAAAAATAGAACGCGCTTAAACATAAAGCTTTCCCTTTAGTTTCTATTGCAATACCAGGAAAAAAAAACATACATAAAACATATCGGTATATTATATATTTTGGACTATAAAACAAGGGTGCATCTCTGAGCCTTTAAGCAAGGCCATCTACTACATAACAAATCATTTATTCAAGTTATAAATATTGACTACTGGAAATAAAAAAAGACAAACGTCAAATTGCAATCCTTAACTCTTTGTTGTGATATATTTCGATTGACATTCCAAGAAAGTCTAAGGCCGGTGGCTGAAATCAGACATAATTACAGACCTCCACAAATGAAGTCCCATGTTTGTCCCAGCGTCTGTGCAACGCCAGTAAAGAATACAGTGATACAAACACCATCTGACAGAAAAAAACAGATAGAAACCTCAAGACTTCATGGTGCAAATGGGCACTACGATGACCAGTATCACAGTGCAGGCGGCCGCAGCAATCAGCGCTCCAATTTTACATGCCTTTGCTCTGCGAAACTCCGCCTCCTTGCGCTTCAGCAGCGAATCGTAGCCCGGCGTGTAGATGTCCTCCATCCAGTACTCCAGATTGTTGGGGTTGAGTGACTCCTGGACCTGCAGGGGAACAGAAAAAGTGAGAGGTTCTGCAAAGGAAGCATTTGTGTGGAGCAGACCGTGATTTTGCCGAGGTTTCAGCTGTGAAATGATGGCTGTGGAAGATGAATGGAGCTCTTGTCCACTCGGCACACTAACTGCAGACAGATTACTGAAGCAACACATTCTGTCGAGATGGAATTTTTCATCAAATTGCCATTTTAATTGAATATATGGTGAGCGAGTGAGGGGGAAATGAGAAAGAGGAAAGGGTGATACGGCACACGGTTCAGGGTGAGAAAGAGATGTTCAGGTACGACAGCAAGGAAAATGGAAACAGTCAGACAAAAATAGCCAAACCAGCTGAAGGGGGCAAAACAACATTTGAACATTTTCTGAAGAAAACATGAGTGGTGCTTGTCTGTGCATAACACACCATCATGGTGCTAGGGGGTTTTGGGTGGTTGTCATTACATTGCCATGTGGTTGCAGTTGTTCTGATGCGATTTTAGAGTGTTATAGTTGCAATGGTGTTCCAGTAAGTTGCTAGGGTGTTGCTAGCAAGGTTGTACGGCATTCAGAGCTGAATTGAGGTAGTAAACAGGATGCAGTATTGCAATTCAAATTTGAATGTAATAAAGCAAAATTAAAGGATTAGTTCACTTTCAAATGAAAATTACCCCAAGCTTTACTCACCCTCAAGCCATCCTAGGTGTATATGACTTTCTTCTTTCTGATGAACACAATCGGAGATATTAATAAATATCCTGACGCATCCGAACTTTATAATAGCAGTGAGCGGGATCAACGAGTATGAATCTGAAGAAAGTGCCTCCATCCACATCCATCCCTCATAAACATACTCTACAAGGCTTCTGAAGTGAAGCGATGCGTATTTAACCATATATCCATATTTAACAAGTTATGAAGTAAAATATTTAGGCAGCCGTAAGACGTAGCTTAAGCATTTTGAACTGTGAGAGTTTTACACTTTCTTCGTAAGTTGAATACGGAAGGCGGTCTGGCGGAAGCTAGATATTTTACTTCATATATTGTTAAATATGGATTTTTTTTGCACAAACGCATCGCTTCAGAAGGCCTTTATTAACCCTCTGGAGCCGTGTGGAGTACGTTTATGATGGATGGATGTGGATGGAGACACTTTCTTCAGCTCATACTCGTGACCCCTGTTCACTGCCATTATAAAGCTCAGATGCGTCAGGATTTAGTATTTATTATTAGTATTTATAGTATTTCAGTATTTATTAATATATCTCTGATTGTGTTCATCAGAAAGAAGAAAGTTATATGCACCTAGGATGGCTTGAGGGTGAGTAAAGCTTGGGGTAATTTTCATTTGAAAGGGAATTAATCCTTTAAGTAAATTAAAATTCCTCCGCAAAAAATAATATTTTTAAGATTTAGGTTCCAATGGATGGATGGATGGATGGATGGACTGATTGATTGATTGATAGATGAGCAAGAAGTTGTACAAAAATGATATGCTGTAAATAACAGAGTATTTTGAAAGCTTACTGCAGGTCTGCAATTAGAATAAAGTTAAATATAGAGTAATTTCAGGGATCAACAGATACATTTCCATCAATGTTTTCATCTGTTTTTCAGCAACAGCATTTCAGTAGCAGTTAGCAGCTCTACCTCACCTCATATTCAAATAACCACAATTAAGCTGTAAAAAGAATATATAACTAAATAAATATATAAATATAAAGATAATAAATATAAATGATATAATATAATACAAATGTATAAATTAAATAAATAATAATGTTACTTAATATTTTTATATCAATCATTACAGTTATTTACTGATTTCTACAAGTATTTATACAAAATACCTGTAATATACACTGAGACATGACTATGTAGGAAAAAAGAAGAAAAAAAGTCTTGAACCAGAAAAAGCTGATCTTCCACCTTGGCTAGGATGGTCTGCTGGTTGGTTTTGGGCACATTTCACCAGGTCAGACTGGGAGACCAACCAGCTAAGACCAGCTTAGACTGAAAGATTAATCTAAGCAATATGGCATTATAAGACATCCATCTAATGTCAAGAGTACATGCTCTGCCACCGCTGTGACGATGATGCCATTTACAATGCCCCTAATAACTGTTCCCCAGGGACTTTTGCACCCAAAGCGTGTTAAATGTTGCCATTTTTCACATGTGGATTGCTTCTGAATATCAGATGTCATTAATTTAGGCAATGACTGGCAGGAGGACGCTGTCACTGATGACACTTTCCTCCGCTACACTGAGCGTGTATTTAACTTCATGCACACTGAAGGTATTAGCCGTCTCTGTCTCCAATAAGCTCAGAGTAATCTTGTATCAATACCAGCATTGAGCAAGAAAGATAATCCGTTTTTCTCCTGTGAAAAAAACCTTCACAATTTCATATTGAAGGGAAATAGCAATCGTGAGTTTTAAAGGTGACCAAATTTGCTGTTTTTTGTATCTTATAATCGACTGCTAATGTGTATTTGCAACCTGATCATTTACTAAAAATCATTTCAGTTCCATTTTGGATATTAAATCATTATAGACAGAAAAAAATGTGCACAAGCCTTAATAAAATATGACATTATATAGATAATAAATTCAAGCCTCAATATTAAAACTACCATTTAATGTTAATATTAAATGTTAATTAAGTTAACATTGTCTATTTTCTCAAAACAAAATCAGTGATCTAGAGACTAATTAAACCATAACAGAGCTGGCTTGTAAAGTTCCAGGGAATAAACACTAATGTTAGTTTGGAAATAATGCATTTTTAAAGATGAATGCATAACAGTACACAACTCTCCTGTGAGAAACACGTGATTAATTGTCTTATAAATCTCCCTCTCGGTAATTGCTATGGCAACAGAACTTCTACTTCAAGTCACCTAATGGACCGTTCACACAGGATGCTTTCTTGTGTTCAGACTGCACTGGTTTTTAATTGGTCCATGTGTTACACACATGACAGAGTGTTTGGCTTCCCATACAGCTCATAAATATTATATGAAGCAGAACACAAAGAAGAAAGGGTGCTTTCACATTTGGTTCAATTGCCCGGTCCGAACCCAAGTTAGATTGCTCCCCCCTTCCCTGCCCCGCTGGACTGTGTTCACATTATATTATTTGGGTCCGAACCGCAGTGCGTTTGCATCGTCATAGCAGCAGCTGTTTACCCGTTGCTTGGTAATGACGACGCAGGAGAAGATGGCAAAATGCATAGCATTGGTTTTGTTTTCAAAGCGCAAGCAGACTCTGGAAACAACGGCACTTGCCTCTGTCTCCCACAAATGTACTGCAAATGTTCTAAAAAATGTGGGAGTACATTTCTGCTACAAGGAGAGCCGAAATGAGATATACATTCTCTCTGCATGCAGTGTGTCAGTCATGCTTGTCAGGAAAGTGAGTGAGAACACACAAAAACACAAACGCTGCATCCGAAATCGCATACTGTCTGAGTAGGTACTACATTTGAATTTGAATTTATATCTATATCTGGATATTATATCTGGATATCTATACTGATATGGACTGGGTAATGTGTTAGGAATGAAAGGATGCCACATCGTTTGATGGAAATGAAAATTATCAACCTACAGAGGACTGAATTCAAAGACACCCTGAAAATCAAAGTGAAAAAATGATGCAGCAGGCTAGTCCATTTTGCTGAAATTTCATTGCAGCAACTCAAAATGATACTCAGTAGTTTGTATGGCCCCCACGTGCTTGTATGCATGCCTGACAACGTCGGGGCATTCTCGTAATGAGACGACGGATGGTGTACGCAATTACCGAGAGGGAGATTTATAAGACAGTTAATCACGTGTTTCCTCCCAGATCTGGACCAGGGCATCACTGAGCTCCTGGACAGTCTGAGGTGCAACCTGGCTGCGTTGGATGGACCAAAACATAATGTCCCAGAGGTGTTCTATTGGATTTAGGTCAGGCGAGCGTGGGGGCCATTTAATGGTATCAATTCCTTCATCCTCCAGGAACTGCCTGCATACTCTCGCCACATTAGACCAGGCATTGTCGTGCACCAGGAGGAACCCAGGACACTGCACCAGCGTAGGGTCTGACAATGGGTCCAAGGATTTCATCCCGATACCTAATGGCAGTCAGGGTGCCATTGTCTAGTCTGTAGAGGTCTGTGCGTCCCTCCATGGATATGCCTCCCCAGACCATCACTGTCCCACCACCAAACCGGTCATGCTGAACCATGTTACAGGCAGCATAACGTTCTCCACGGCTTCTCCAGACCCTTTCATGTCTGTCACGTGCTCAGGGTGAACCTGCTCTCATCTGTGAAAAGCACAGGGCGCCAGTGGCGGACCTGCCAATTCTGGTGTTCAATGGCAAATGCCAGTCGAGCTCCATGGTGCCGGACAGTGAGCACAGGGCCCACTAGAGGACATCGGGCCCTCAGGCCACCCTCATGAAGTCTGTTTCTGATTGTTTGGTCAGAGACATTCACACCAGTGGCCTGCTGGAGATCATTTTGTATGGCTCTGGCAGTGCTCATCCTGTTCCTCCTTGCACAAAGGAGCAGATACTGGTCCTGCTGATGGGTTAAGGATCTTCTACAGCCCTGTCCAGCTCTCCTAGAGTAACTGCCTGTCTCCTGGAATCTCCTCCATGCTCTTGAGACTGTGCTGGGAGACACAGCAAACCTTCTGGCAATGGCACGTATTGATATGCCATCCTGGAGGAGTTGGACTGCCTGTGCAACCTCTGTAGGGTCCAGGTATCGCCTCCAGTAGTGACACTGACCCTAGCCAAATGCAAAACTAGTGAAAAACAGGAGTTTAACTGTCTTGATGTTATTCTCTGATTAAAAAGTGTTCCTTTAATTTTTTTGAGCAGTGTAGTATGAATGTGGGTAGAATGAATGAAATTCATCCACTCTCTCCCGTGGCCTCATGGGATAGTAAAGTGTCCATCGAATGCACACTTCAGAATCTTGCCTGAAGTAGTACAGTAGGTCATCCAGGGACTTTTCGCCTACTGTATTTCAAATACTGTATATTCAGACTTACTGCTCTTTTAGCGTACTGTTTTTCACATACTATGGTAGGGGTGTAACGGTAAACAGAAGTCACGGTTCGGTACGTACCTCAGTTGTGGGTTCACGGTTCGGTAAGATTTCGGTACAATAAGAAAAATGGTAACACTTTAGTTTAGGGTCCAATTTTCACTATTAACTAACTATGACTGTTGCCTCAATAAACTCCTAATTACTGCATATTAATGATTAGTAAGGTAGTTTAGGTATTGGGTAGGATTATGTGATGTAGAATATGGCCATGCAGAATAAGGCATTAATATGTGCTTTATATAATACCAATAAACAGCCAATATCCTAGTTATATGCATGCTAATATTCAACTAGTTCATAGTGAGAATTGGACCCTAAACTAAATTGTTATCGGACAAAGGAACAAATCCACAATGCTAGGTTTCTTTTCATTTATTTTGAACAAACAGTAGTGAAAAATAAAACTTGTGCATTAGGAGTGTTACAATTTGCTCCACTTAAACTATATTTTAACATTCAAAGCTTAAGCCCAACCCTCATATACTTAGTTTTCCGCTCCGTTTCGCGTACAGATGAGTGTCCGTGAGCGCAGAAAGATGAATTTGACGCATGCACACTACCTAGTGGACTTTGTTTTCAAGTGTTCAAGTCATTCGTGTATGCTGTTCTTCTGCTCTTTTACCTGTTGTGGCGGTTAGCAAACAGCGTTGCATTACCGCACGCGCCCCCTTCTGAATTGGAGTGTGGATCGCCTGTGACCGACTGTATTCGTCGTCTAAGTGCATGAACCGAACTGTGACGTCCATACTGTAAGGTTCGAGACGAATACATGTACCATTACACCCCTACTATATAGTACGGAAGTATTCGATTTCGGATGCAGCGACAGTTTTATCAAACACATACGTCATCAATAGCGGTTCACTACAGCAATTCAGTACGATTGTGTTCATATCAGCAACAAACCGTATTGGATTTCACATGAACCGTACCCCAGACCACCCTTTTTATGACACTGGACCCAGCACTTGACCCAGCAATATTAGCACTTTTTATTTTACTTTTCTTTTTTCTATTTTTCTATTCTCTTTCTCCATCTATTTGCGTATATTTATAAAAAAAAAAAAAAAAAAAAACCTTGCTACGAGCACTTTACTGATGAAACTGTGACTTGACACGGCACTTACATACTGTTGTACTCGTGTTGATTTGATTGCTTCTACTATTCTCATTTGTAAGTCGCTTTGGAGAAAAGCGTCTGCTAAATGACTAAATGTAAATGTAAAATGTAAATGTTATCAGGACTTGGGTACAGTTCGCAGGTACGCACCTGAGTTTGGGAAAACAGTGCTCACACCATCCAAATGAACTGAACTCCGACTTAAATCGAACCCGGGAGGTGAGCACACCAAAAATGCTAGTGTGAAAGCAACCTAATAGGTAGATATTATTATTATTTTTTTAATGCAGGTCAGATTCAGATTTGAAATCAGATTGATAAATGTTTTTGTAATGCTTATAACAATATACAATATGTGGCAAACATATTGCACAAACAAAAAAACAGAAAGCAAACAAAACAAAAATTTAAATAATTTCAGGTGACAAGATCATCAGAAAAATGTAGGACAGATAAAAAGAAATGGCTGATTGAAAATGCAAATGAATGCAAATCATTTTAATTACCTCATGTTACATTTTTCGTTCAATTGCATCCTTGCTGCACAAATCCAGAAAACTCTGTTTTGTCAAGGTTCGAATGTGCTGTGCTGGGTCACTAAGAATTACTGGTACGTGGCATTGCTCGAGCTACGTTCTGTCTTTTTGACATTTTCTGTCTGTTTTCTGGTCCTCTCATGCTATGGTTGGGTAAGCAGGCCTTCAGAAAACCTACAGCCTTTGCAAATGGGCAAAAAGAGAGAAACACCACCCCTGGTTCTAGCCAATTTTCCATGCACTGGGGTGAACATGTAACATATTTGATGCAAAGATGTAGGGCACATTTCACATCCTGCTGCAGACGTTGCACAAGCCACTGAAGAGGTCAGCGATTTCCTTTTCTGTTCCATCTTTTTATTTTGTTCTCACACACACAGAACAAGAACAGCTAGTTTTAAAGCCATCATTTGCTTTTGTCCATTCAAAACCAATATCCCTCTGGAGAGAGTCAATAAAATAGAGCATAGATTATGGTATTGTATGAAAGAAGCTTGCTGAGTGCTGTCTCCTACACTAAAGCCTTTTTATCGTGAGCCCAACTCTATCAATAGCATGCGATTATCTCTGGAGATAGCAAAGACAGATAAACATCGTCTGAAACAGACAACCATAAGCCTTAATCTAAACAAGTGCACAATAGAAGGTTTTAAAGTCAACATGAATAAAAATGGACCCTTTTTACTTTCTTAATACATGTTCCTGGTCTTTGTAACCTTTTATCAAAGCACAAAAAAATTAAGTCAACTTTCAACTTTCAACCACTTTTTCTTGTTTATTCTAGTATGTACCTTTTTACTTTTATGGGAAGTACGATTCATTTTTCTGAATTTTTTGTTCATGTCAACCCACATTTCAGTGATTCCTTTATGTCTCATCACAGCATATTACATGCCTCTCATTCTCTCTAAAATGTTCCAAGTTGTATGTACAAACAAATTATGTTTATAACCTTTTTGTTTTCAGTCACATGACTGGAGCAGAGACCTGGAGGGCAAAACATCCATAGACCTGCATCTTAAAAAATATGTCAACAAAATGCAAGTTTTGGGCAAGTGTGATCCAATCCACATACAGCACCTACTCCGGTGTTTCAATCACTAAAAACAGCGGGACATTCTACAACGCTTAATGTGAAAAACACTTAAAGTGCCTTTAAGGGATAGTTCACCCAAAAATGAAAATTACCCCATGATGTACTCACCCTCAAGCCATCCTAGGTGTATATGACTTTCTTCTTTCAGACGAATACAGTCAGAGTTATATTAAATATTGCCCTGGCTCTTCCAAGCTTTATAATGGAAGTAAATAGAGAATGAGATTTTGAATCCCAAAAATCATAAAAGATGTCCACACAGCTTAATAAAGGCCCTCTGAAGCGAAGTGATGCGTTTGTGTAAGAAAAATATCCATATTTAAAAACTAAAATAACTAGCTTTGGACAGACGGCCATACGCATCGATTTACGTCGAAAGAGTAAAGAAGGTGGGGCTTACTGTTCGCTAAAGATGAGTGCAAATTCCAATGCAATGTTTTAGATTTTACAGTGTAATATTTAAGAGTGCGTAATAAGATGTAAGTAGCTAAACATTTAATATTTGATAGATATCAGGGCTGGGACAATACATTGAATCTCGATTCGCGATACGAAGAATCGGGAGCGATTCTGTTATTTTCCGATGTATCGCGATTCTCTCTCAAATCGATTCTGAGCTTAGTTTTAAACAGCAGATGGCACTACTATACGTGCTTTAGAAACACTCGTACACTGCCTGCTTCCAGTTCCTTTACACACACCACTTAAACCTAAAATAATCATTCATAAAGTTCGAAAAGGTTGAAGCGAATTACAAATCGCGCATCATAAAAGCATTCTGAGCCGAGGTGCAAGTATATTTAACCACTTACATGACTCAGCCGAACGCACGAGAGCTGTCCAGCAGTCTTCTTTGTGAGCGTTTGAGAGTGTGTGGTTAAAAACTAGCCTAGAGCGCCATCTGCTGTTAAAACTAAGCTCAGAATCGATTAGAGAGAAAATATCAGGATCGACCCAGATTCATCGTATCGATCGAGAATCAATGTATCGTCCCAGCCCTAATAGATATGTTCAACAATCCACAGTAATGCAAACTACAGTACAAGTAAAATACTTTTAAATAAAGTACTTTTAAAATCAGATACTCTAAGACTTTTACTCAAGTCGTATTGGAATTGGTGATTTGTAACTTGTAATGGAGTCACTTTCACTGTAAGGTTTTTACTTTTTTACTTATACTCAAGTATGGTTTCCAGGTACTCTTTAGGTTCTTTTGTGGAAAAACGCTTAATGTGAAACTGTGTGTTGCATTTATAATTGGGGTTCATTTGCTTGCCTGTCCATAGTATGCATCATTAATAAGGTGTGTACTGAATTTGGTCTTTTAATATCAATGTGTTACTACATTAGTACTTAGTACCAACTTGGTAAAAATGACTGGCAGGCAATGGAGGAAAGCCTCGTTTTGCCCTCCAGGTGGGCGTTCCTATAAGGGTGTAATGTCACGTGAAAACTATGTATTAAACAATACTAAATCTCCTTAACATAATCCACCTAAAAAAGGTTTTAATGTGTTAATTACATTGTAAAATTGTAAACAGACTTCCTTATTTTTATTGATTCTCGGATAAGTGAGTCAGTGAACTGTTGAAACTCTCAGACTGATTCAGTCCAATTTGTGAATGAATTGTTCAGCCTTGTTTGTGAATGAATCTTTCAAAAAAACAATTCAGTAATTTAACGGCATATCAGTGATTATATCAGTGATTATATCAGCCATATGTACAGCCAATATGCAGTATATTGTTTTTGTCTCGTGTTTTTTTATTAATAAAAGATCTTTATTGTAATTTCTTGTCATTTTATTGCAGCCATGAATCCGCTCATAAAAAACATCTCATTTGAATTTGCATAATTTAATCCCCATTATTCACATAAAAGATTTTATTTGTTTGTTTTAATAAAACAAAATACAAAAAAAGTCCCCTTGGACTGATTCAGTCCAAAATCATAAACAAATTGTTCAGTCTGGTTTGTTAAGAAATTGTCCAAGTTATATAAACTGGATCAACTGATTCACTGAAATAACTGAAATCAAAAAAATGATTTGTTCACAAATCAGAAACCACTACCTTTTCACAATTCAATCAAGTCCATTCTACTGAACATCCAGTTTCACACAGAAATACGTTAGATTCCAGAATTCGGTTGCGAACAGCATTTTATGTTGGCATGCAGTAATTGCATTGAGTCCCTGACTGTCAACAGGGAGTGATTTAAATAAGGATCATCAATATTTCACAGCACACGAGGTCACCTACTGCACTGACGACCTTAAGACACACACCGCCGGCATGTGGCAGAGAAGCATTGATTGAATAAAATCGAAGCCTCCATTCCCATGCGCCTCAGCCTTTGAAGCTAATCCCACAGACCGCCACACACAGCAAAGCCTCAAAAAAACAGTAAAAAAATCAACAAAATTGGCAAGGTTGCAATCACAGTGCAAAGCCCCTGAGGTTAGCTCTCACCTGCAGGTCCAAGGCACTGAGCTTGTTCTTGTCTCCTGAGTTGCGTTTGTACTCTTCAATGGTCCAGGAGGGCTGGGAACGCTTGGCGTCGGCGAGGCCGGTCAGGCGCAGGTCCGTATAGAGAGGACTACCCTTCACATGAGACTTGACCGCGGGAGGGAAGTGGTGTGGGCTGAACACCTGCTCCACCAGGTAGGAGTCCTTGTGCGGCTTTGAGGAACGGTGGGCCTGGTGGGCGTCATACTGTCGATCTGTCTGTAGGGGAGAAATGGGAGGAAAGGTCATGGAGGAGGAAGAAATTATTCCCTTCATTATTTTTGTTTTCCAGTACAAATTCCTAAGCATTCTTAAATCAAGATACATTTACTATTATTACTATTACTTATTAAAGGGTTAGATCACCCAAAAATGAAAATTCATTCATTAATTACATGTCGTTCCAAACCTGTAAGACTTCTGCTCATCTTCTGAACACAAATGAAGATATTTTTAATGCAACTACACTTTGACTCCTCAAAAAGTTTATCAAAAGATTGTGAAACTAATTCATTTGAATTCAGGTGGTTTAGTCCAAATTTTCTGAAGAGACTCGATCACTTTATATGATGAACAGATTTAATTAGTCTTTTATTCACATATAAACATTCATTAACGCACACATCATTTGTGGTAAACGGAAGCTCAAGCAAGTTCGCTTGATATGTGAGAACCAATGAGGTTCATTCTCGTGTTACGCAGCATGTTTGAGCTTCAGCAAGAACCAATGAGGTTCATTCTCATGTGTTACGCAGCACGTTTGAGCTTCAGCAAGAACCAATGAGGTTCATTCTCGTGTTACGCAGCACGTTTGAGCTTCAGCAAGAACCAGTGAGGTTCATTCTCGTGTTACGCAGCACGTTTGAGCTTCTGCAAGAACCAATGAGGTTCATTCTCGTGTTACGCAACACGTTTGAGCTTCAGCAAGAACCAATGAGGTTCATTCTCGTGTTACGCAACACGTTTGAGCTTCAGCAAGAACCAATGAGGTTCATTCTCGTGTTACGCAACACGTTTGAGCTTCAGCAAGAACCAATGAGGTTCATTCTCGTGTTACGCAACACGTTTGAGCTTCAGCAAGAACCAATGAGGTTCATTCTCGTGTTACGCAGCACGTTTGAGCTTCAGCAAGAACCAATGAGGTTCATTCTCGTGTTACGCAGCACGTTTGAGCTTCAGCAAGAACCAATGAGGTTCATTCTCGTGTTACGCAGAACGTTTGAGCTTCAGCAAGAACCAATGAGGTTCATTCTCGTGTTACGCAGCACGTTTGAGCTTCTGCAAGAACCAATGAGGTTCATTCTCGTGTTACGCAGCACGTTTGAGCTTCAGCAAGAACCAATGAGGTTCATTCTCGTGTTACGCAACACGTTTGAGCTTCAGCAAGAACCAATGAGGTTCATTCTCGTGTTACGCAACACGTTTGAGCTTCAGCAAGAACCAATGAGGTTCATTCTCGTGTTACGCAGAACGTTTGAGCTTCAGCAAGAACCAATGAGGTTCATTCTCGTGTTACGCAGCACGTTTGAGCTTCTGCAAGAACCAATGAGGTTCATTCTCGTGTTACGCAGCATGTTTGAGCTTCAGCAAGAACCAATGAGGTTCATTCTCGTGTTACGCAACACGTTTGAGCTTCAGCAAGAACCAATGAGGTTCATTCTCGTGTTACGCAACACGTTTGAGCTTCAGCAAGAACCAATGAGGTTCATTCTCGTGTTACGCAGCACGTTTGAGCTTCAGCAAGAACCAATGAGGTTCATTCTCGTGTGTTACGCAGCATGTTTGAGCTTCAGCAAGAGGTTTGTTCTTTTGTCAAGCAGGTTTGGTTGAGCTACTGTTTATGTTTGCTGATCAATGTTTATAAGTGAACAAAAGACTATATTTAATCTGTTCATCATGTAAAGTGATTGTGCCTCTTCAGAAAGTTTTGACTAAACTGCTCAATTCATATGGATTAGTTTTACCTCTTTATGAACTTTTTGAAGCGTCAAAGTGTCAGTTGTGTAGCTGTCAATAGAGGGACAGAAATCTCTCAGATTTCATCAAAAAGATCTTCATTTGTGTTACGAAGATGAATGAAAGTTTTACGGGTTTTTAAACATGGGGGTGAATAAATGATGACAGAATTTTCATTTTTGGGTGAACTAACCCTTTAAGTCTTGTTTTCTAAAAAGTCTATCAAAATTGAGTGTTTTTCTTTAAAAAAAAATAAGGTAAGACAAAATAATCTCGTTTTCACTTTGAATTAATGTTATTTTTCTTTCCCCATTGGCAAACATTTTTCTTGTTTTAATATTAAACTCACTTAATTTTGAGAGATTTTTCAGAAAGTAAAACTTAATATCTTAAGTCATTTTGCTTCAAGTAAATGCATCTTGATTTAAGAATATTTAGATATTTGCTGGAAAACAAGACAAAATATTAAGCAAGAAAATAATTGCAGTTATCTCTTCTTCTACTGATAAGGATGTTAGAAATCTTATTAAAACTGATAATACTGAACACATAAGACAAACAAAGAGGAGCATTTTAACTCTCTAATGAGAAATACTGCTCAATGAAATGTTCATCTATGATACAAATGTAACAGAAATGGCTGGCAAATCTGTGCTAATCAAAACTACATGTATTTCAAAATGTCTGAAAATAAAATTCATCCACATTCATGTTTTGACTGTGGTGTTTGCAAAGGCAAGCGACACTATTATTGAATAAACCCTTAGTAAACTATATTTACACTATCATTCAAAAAGTCATTTTCTTCAGCAATTCAGATTTATTTGATTAGAAGGAAAAAAAATGAGCATCTGAACACCAGCGGCAGATGCAAACACTGAATCAGCTATAAGTCTCAGCAAAAAGCATGCTGGCACTGCACGAGTCTAACTAGCAATATATACAGTGCAAGCTGGAAACTAAGTGTTGTGCTTATCAAGAACGACTGCAGTCTTGTTTGGGGAGTAGGAAATGTGCGATTGTCTCAGTCTTTAGACTATTATAAAGAATATCTGAGTCAGGAGCTTATTCCTGTCCGGAGGGAAACCAAAGTGCTGCAGCTTACAACGTGAAAAGATTTGATTATCATGAACTGGGCCATTCTACAAAACAGGGACAGTAGTGTGTAAAAGATAACTTTAATAATGAACAGCTGATGCAGCTTTTACCATACATATATGTATACATTTTTCAGAAAATAATCAACAGAAATCTAGTAACTTTCTGTTTTCATTAGGAATGTTGGTTTTGGCCTGTCCACACTCATTTTTGTATTAGTAAATAAACATAGAAATACCCGTTTACCTCATATTTCCCCTTTCTAAACTAATGAACAATCCCACAAGTAAAAAAAAAAAAAAAATTGTCCTTTCAAAAAGTAAATGGCAACCTGTACCATGAACTTAAAATTGAAAGGAGGATGTATATTGTAATTTAAGCATTACATTATAGAGCTAAAATTAATATATTGTATTATAATGTATAAACAATATGATTTGTAAATGCTCAACTAAATTTACATTCACAAAATGAGAACCACAAATGCAAAGCACAATTCATAAATACAAAATTATGGTTGCACATTTTAATTATTACAAATACAAATCGATTATTAAATCTGCACATGCAAACCGTCATATGTGGATTTTGAGAGATTATTTTGAGACTATTTTGACCAGGCACCAATTTACAAATTACAAATTTTGAAACTGACGTTCTTTTTATTCAACCAGATTGAGTTTTCAATCTAGCCAGTTATTATTATACACCTTGCTTGATGCTTTGAAGCATTTTGTAGTTTCACAACTTTCATAGACTTTATGCATTTACCATACAGTATATGCAGCTTATATCATATGAGTGGTTTTTGTATCAGGTCCCAGACTTTACAATTGACATGTCCATGTCTAAAAATGCCCATAAACCAAACTTTAAAATTTACAATTAACTGCGGGTGATGCAGGTGAGTTTGCCTGGAAAAGATAAGAAAAATCTTCTCTCTTCCATTTTAAAACTATTAAGACAGACTGTGATCTATTTTTTTTTGAGTTAATTCCCACCACTTAAGAACTATATTATCTAAATCAATGGTTGGCCATTGGACTAAGCCAATTTATTTTGTCAAAAATGGTTGACACACACATGTACCGTCCCACTTTACTTAACATAGCCTACACATAACTTGTAAGAATATCACTAACAAGAAATTAAACAATTTATATCCTACCCCCATTCATAATAGTTTTCCATAATACATACTAGTTTTACATAATACAATAAACTTGGCATGTGCCACCACAATCATCGAAAATAACACAAAGTTAAAATGGTATTTTGGGAAACTACAGTTACCATGGTAAATATAATACTAAAATGAGCTGCTAATAAAAACATATGGACACTGATCTGGATGAATAGAAAGAACATCATACCTGCATGCAAAATCCTTCCCAGCTAACACACGAAGTAGCCTACAGTTACCTCATTTATTGGTACGTTTTGGTCATTTCATGACTTACTAATTGACAACATAACTTCGACTTTGCATGCTTGTGATTTCATTGGCTCTTTATATATAGTGAGGTGATATACAATTGATGAGTGCACGCTACAAGCACAGTATAACGTCTGACAGGACAGGAAAGTTCGTTTTCTGAGGTGAGTTACAAGTTACGAAAATAATTTTAGAATAATGACACATTTAACCTGACAAAATCTCATCTGACTGCAGATTCTGAATCAGGACAACACATTTCTCTTAGGCACTCTTTACTTAAACTGCATCTGACAGAAAAGTCAACAGTGTTCACGCACGTCTTTCAAAATAAAAGTCTCGCATCAGAAAAAATTTAGAATTACAGTACGTTTTTTGTTGTCGTTGTTTCAGTGACTACACACCCCGTAACCCATCAGTTGATCTAAGTCATTTCTATATAATTGCAGCATTCGGTTCTGCCCTGTCATTTCCCTGTCTCTGTACATTTCGTAAAATAAAAACCCACACCCATGTTCTTAATTATTCTTCTTTTTCTGTTAAAATTTAAGGCAAGGTGTTGTTCTGTCTGGCCTGAGCTAAGGTGAAAATTAAAAAAAGCCACAGGACTGAGCGCTGTAGAGTGTAATGTTGAGCCACCTCCTGCTTCCTGCAGGGAAAGACTAATCAAACAACCACAGATGCAAATGAGGGAAGGCCAACTGAGAGGAGGAAAAATATTGTCTTTCTGATATTCATATGAGGTATATAGGTTATTCCTCGCCAAGAAAACAGCAGCAGTGAAATAATACGTTCAGTAGGTCAGACTCAATGTCATACAGAAGGACTGTGACTCACTGAATAGTGATAGTAAATATGTATTTATTTCTTCATACTGTAATATAACCAATGAAATTACAAGTTATAAAACAATGTATCATGGCATTGCAATCAATTCAAAATCTTTACTGCTGCTGTAAATTTATTAAGTGTAATCTTACTGAGACACAATCATTAGTGTTGTTGCAAAGCAATAATCTTTATTACAATTGCTTATACTTAGGATTAGTGATTTAAACAAACCCCTAAACTAACTATGAAACTTTGGCGCCTTCTGTAACCGTTGAAACAGATATGATCCCTCATATCATGCGGCATGTTTTGGAGAGGTGCGCTGCTATTTTTCTTATACTTTTTCGCCAGTTAACAACCACCTAGCAATAATACTGAAACACGCTAAACCAGTGCTGTTACTTATTCAAAATAAATTTTTGGTAATTAAAAAATATAAAATAAAATAATTTAAAAAATATATGTTTAAGTTACTAAAATGACTAAAAATGAAATTAAATAAATTAAAGCTAAATAGAAATATTAAAAAAACTAATAAACAAAATTACTAAAACAAACTAAAATTAAAATGAAAACTAAAAGTATAAAAATAGAACCAAATTCAGAAATTAATATAATAGTATATAAATAATATTAAATAACACTGCTAAACCAAACCAGAAAATCTTATAGAGTGAAACAGTTCCCGCCCCCTTTTTCAGCAGTGCTGTTTCCGTAAGTATTTTTTAAATTTATTTTTCCAACCATTTTTTTAAAATAGGTTTCATTAAAGAATTATATGCCGCGAACCACGCCCATCAGCTGCGAGGTAAATCATAACACTACAAAATTTGATTTGAAGCAAAAAAGTTTTTGAAAATTAGACAAAATGACAAGGGGTACAAAACTGTGTACTTATCAGCTTTAGTGAGGGAAAGAACTACAATCCCATGAAGCACTGCGAACAGTATGATCAAATTAAAAATGATGGAGAAATATTTTAAGAGTGTAGAGAGATCGGCTCGATTACATCATTCGCAGTGCTTCATGGGAGTGGGCGGAGCTAAAGAGTTATTTTGGAGCATGTGGCTTTTTTCGACTCTCTGTTTGGTGTAATTTTCCACACAGCATCATGGGTAGTGTAGTTTTTCACCAGAAATTCCACTGTTAAATATGATTATTTTAAAAATAAGCTGAAATAATGCGGGCTGACAACTTCAGCAGAAGCAAATACTATGGATTAACAACCTCATAGCTCACAGTAGGTCTGTCTTTAAAAACTTTTACTTCCAGAATTGTTGCACTCTATAGGCAACCAGTTATCAACATCTTGGCAACCACAACAACCTAGTGTTGTGCTGGTGAAATTAGCACAGGAAAGACCCCTCACATTTGTAAATATCTAGCCCTTAATTTTGTCATCTAAACCCATCAGACTATTCAGGGCACTTCTCTTTAGTACATACTTTGTTTGGCAACATTTTAAGTTGAATGGACACACACACTGTCTTAATTAAAACCTCATTGAAGATAGACTTCAAATGAAGCAACTAAAAGCATTGGTTGTTTATATTCTGCAAGGCAAATATATAAAGCGTGCTTTTAGCTTGGCCACTACTGACATGAGCTTATCACTTGGCTAGCTGGCACTTTTGTTTGGGCTTGAAGAAGAAAAAAGGTTTGCATTGCCCTTTATCAAGGGCACTTTGTGAGAAGGAACGGATGTTGTGCTAAGTGCCTGTCTGGAAATGACAGTTCTCTCGTATCTTCTCACCCACTGTACAGAGCTGCTCTCTCATAAAGAAGTCGTGCTAAAAGGCTGGCGTAACAACTTCATGTCAATTAAAGACAGGATGATACAGACAGAAAGAAAATAAAAGAGAGCGACAGGATGCATACTATAAGACTCTCATTAACCCAGAAAAAAAACATTTACCAAAACATTCACAGCTGAATAGATGTTTGCCAGACTAGCTGTTTCTTGGAACCCCATTGACAGCCCTGATTAAGTAATGCTTCTAAATGAAAGACTAAAAAGGCAAAACTGTACACTGAAAAAGAAAAAAACATCCAGTTGTTACCTTCAATGTGAAGTGTGTAGTTTCTGCAGCACCAGTGTCATAAAACAGAATTGCAATTCCCATCCACTATTGGTTGGACAGACACATAGCTCTGCCTCAAACTCACGCCATTGGTCATTGAGTCAGTGTTGCTGTCTGGCTGTTCGGGAAGCTCTAACTAACAGATAAATGTTTGATAGTGGCACACAACACAAGATGTTTCCACTTTTAAGGAAAATAAGCATAAAATAGCTTATTTATTGGTAAGCTATGGCCCGATTTCACAAACAGGGCTTAGACAAAGCCAGGATTAGGCCTTAGTTCAATTAGGACATTTAAGTAGCTTTTATAAACGTACCCTAGAAAAAAAAACATTACTGGTGTGCATCTTGAGACAAAACAATGGCACTGACATATTTTAAGATATATCAGTGCAAGTTGCTTTCAGTTAAAACAGCTCAAACATGCATTTTAGTCCAGGACTAGCTTAAGCCTTGTCTGTGAAACCGGGGGTTAGTATATTAAAGTCATATAGGAGAAAATAATTGAATAAATTACACACTTCACCCTTAAATAAAGGAGATGTCATGAGGCAGAATGGCCACAGAATGGTGAAATGCACAAGGTTGTTATGTGTTCTCATTAATGTGAATGAGGTTTAATTAACCACCAGTTCCCTGTGCGACCATTCACTAAAATTAACTACAGCTTGGATCGTCACAGAAAGCCAGGGACTTTTGGCACTCACGAGTTCCCCAAAAAGATCAGAAGGGACGATACAGGAACTGGCAGGCTTCTAACCGGGGCAATAAGCCAAGAAGACAAGAGTGAGAGGCAGAGGAGAAAAACTAAGAAAACATGAAAAGTGTAGCATACATTGCGTAGTCTGAGAAGAGAAGAGAAGAGAAGATGTGAATAGAATAGAATCAGAACAGAAAATAACAGAACACAATATATATAAAAACGATTTAAACAAAAAAACAACACAGAATAGAACAGAAGAGAATAAAGAAATAGAATAGAATAGAAAAAAGTAAACTTAATGGAACAGAAAATAAAATAAAAAACAGACATGCATTTATACTGTAAATCAGAACAGAATAAGAATAGCAGAAGAGAATAGAATAGAATAGAAAAAAGAAGTAAACTTAATGGAACAGAAAATAAAATAAAAAAAAACAGACAGGCAATTATACTGTAAAACAGAACAGAATAAGAATTGCAGAATAGAATAGAATAGAAAAAAAGAAGTAAACTTAATGGAACAGAAAATAAAATAAAAAAACAGACAGGCAATTATACTGTAAAACAGAACAGAATAAGAATTGCAGAATAGAATAGAATAGAAAAAAGAAGTAAACTTAATGGAACAGAAAATAAAATAAAAAACAGACAATTATACTGTAAAACAGAACAGAATAAGAATGGCAGAATAGAACAGAATAGAATAGAATAGAATAGAATAGGATAGAATAGAAAAGAAAAAAGAAGTAAACTTAATGGAACAGAAAATAAAATAAAAAACAGACAATTATACTGTAAAACAGAACAGAATAAGAATGGCAGAATAGAATAGAATAGAATAGAATAGAAAAAAGAAGTAAACTTAATGGAACAGAAAATAAAATAAAAAAACAGACAGGCAATTATACTGTAAAACAGAACAGAATAAGAATGGCAGAATAGAATAGAATAGAATAGAATAGAATAGAATAGAATAGAATAGAAAAGAAAAAGGAAGTAAACTTAATGGAACAGAAAATATAAAAAACAGACAGGCAATTATACTGTAAAACAGAACAGAATAAGAATGGCAGAATAGAATAGAATAGAATAGAATAGAATAGAATAGAATAGAATAGAATAGAATAGAACAGAAGTAAACTTAATGGAACAGAAAATAAAATAAAAAAACAGACAGGCAATTATACTGTAAAACAGAACAGAATAAGAATGGGAGAATAGAATAGAATAGAAAAAGAAGTAAACTTAATGGAACAGAAAATTTAAAAAAAAAACAGACAGGCAATTATACTGTAAAACAGAACAGAATAAGAATGGGAGAATAGAACAGAATAGAATAGAAAAAAGAAGTAAACTTAATGGAACAGAAAATAAAATAAAAAACAGACAGGCAATTATACCGTAAAACAGAACAGAATAAGAATGGCAGAATAGAATAGAATAGAATAGAATAGAATAGAATAGAATAGAAAAAAGAAGTAAACTTAATGGAACAGAAAATAAAATAAAAAACAGACAGGCAATTATACTGTAAAACAGAACAGAATAAGAATGGCAGAATAGAATAGAATAGAATAGAATAGAATAGAATAGAATAGAATAGAAAAATGAAGTAAACTTAATGGAACAGAAAATAAAATAAAAAACAGACAGGCAATTATACCGTAAAACAGAACAGAATAAGAATGGCAGATTGGAATAGAATAGAATAGAATAGAATAGAATAGAATAGGGAAAAAAAGAAGAAGTAAACTTAATGGAACAGAAAATAAAATAAAAAACAGACAGGCAATTATATTGTAAAACAGAACAGAATAAGAATGGCAGAATAGAATAGAATAGAAAAAGGAAGTAAACTTAATGGAACAGAAAATAAAATAAAAAACAGACAGGCAATTATACCGTAAAACAGAACAGAATAAGAATGGCAGAATAGAATAGAATAGAATAGAATAGAATAGGGAAAAAAAGAAGAAGTAAACTTAATGGAACAGAAAATAAAATAAAAAACAGACAGGCAATTATACTGTAAAACAGAACAGAATAAGAATGGCAGAATAGAATAGAATAGAATAGAATAGAATAGAATAGAATAGAATAGAATAGAAAAAAGAAGTAAACTTAATGGAACAGAAAATAAAATAAAAAACAGACAATTATACTGTAAAACAGAACAGAATAAGAATGGCAGAATAGAATAGAATAGAATAGAATAGAATAGAAAAGAAAAAAGAAGTAAACTTAATGGAACAGAAAATAAAATAAAAAACAGACAGGCAATTATACTGTAAAACAGAACAGAATAAGAATGGCAGAATAGAATAGAATAGAATAGAATAGAATAGAATAGAAAAAGGAAGTAAACTTAATGGAACAGAAAATAAAATAAAAAACAGACAGGCAATTATACTGTAAAACAGAACAGATGTAAAATGTAAAAACTGTAGAATAGAATAGAATAGAATAAACAACAAAAATAGAACATAGAACAGAATAGAACAGAACAAAATAAGTAGCACAGAATAGAACAGAACAGAATAAACAGCACAAAAGAAATAAAACAAAACAGAACCATAAAATAGAATAAAATAGAACAAATAAAAAAAACAAGAACTGACATACCATAAGAAAAAAAAGAAAAAAAACACAGAACAAATAAATGAAACAAAAATGAAAGAGAACCAGAAAAGAACAAGGTGCACAAAACAGGAAAAAATACAGCAAATCAGAATAAGACAGAACCAAACCATACCATTACATAAAAATCGCACAAAACAGAAGAAATACATAAAAGAATAAGATAGAACCATAACAGCATAATATAACATAACCCAGCTCACTACTGATAAACCTGCAAAAGCATGGCCTCGTTCCAGTTTTCCTCCTGCAGGAATGAGTGTGATCAGGAATGGAAGCCCATACTCCATTACCCACACAGAGCAGAGCAGACTGCATCCAACTTGCCTACTAAAGACTTAGGTCATGATTTCCATTCAGTTCATTTTTTGTGCCATCCCATACAAAATGTTTTCAGAGATAAATCACCAAAACCTGATTTTTTGTTTGCTGCTGCTTTTTTCGACACCTCAAGTCCTTCTACATTCTTCAAGTGGTGTACAAAGAGAGGTTTTGATTAAACTTATTCATCTTCCTTGCAGCATTCATGGAATCCTTGAGCTTGTTTACATTAAAATGCTGCATTACTGAAGCTTCAGCTCAGATGTGTCAACATATTAACTCGAGAGCTGGTAAATACTTTACAGGACTAATTTGCCATGAAATCCCTGTTCCTCTGAGGGTATTGAATTAAAATTATTTGTCTGATTCTCTACAGTGTCCTGTGCTCAGGCTGTGTCCCCATCTGGGCAGAAAGTACAGCTAGTTGTAGGATAGAATGGGTAAATTGTGTGATAATTGCACCGCAAGAGACCATGGCTGTACTGTTGGAGATATGGTATTAAAGCTAGCTTGCTTCTAGAACAACATGCCTGCATGTATTTTGGGAAGTGATGGAGTGTAATTGAGCATAACTACCTAGGGGTGTCAACCAATGCAAAACCATGCAAGAGTGTAGGAGTGATATGACAACCTTATCTGTCTGGCTCATGAATATTAATTAGTTGACATAACATACTTTCAGTAATCGTGACCCCTTATAGAATTCGACTGACTCAATCCCAATGCTGGTTACAATTTTTGTCTTTGCACAATAACCAAGCTCTTCAAATATAATGACTAATTCTAAACATACAATGGTTGCTACATCTCAGTAATTAACGAATATAATGTAGATTTGCTAAAAATGTCACCCAGCATTAAGTGACACTAAACCCTACACTATTTAGTTTTTGCAAAGGTGGGCACCAAACCCTGATTTTACCATTAGAAAAAAGTATATACTGATCTGTCTCACTAAAATTACAAATTTACATTCATACTCAAGTCATTTTAAGGCACTACACAATACGTTTCAAAGCAACTTCTTCAGAAAAATAAACATGCTTTCAAAAAGCACATGTAATGCAGTAACAGTTCTGAGCTCATTTCAATTCAAGACAACATGAGCAAGTGAGTCATCTCAGTTGATTCAGTGATGAAGTGAGTTGTCTGACCAATTCGGATTTAGACTGATGACTCTCAAGATCTCATTAATCTCTTTTGCCAATCGGTTTTACTAAGTGACTAAAAAGAGATGCACCAATCAAGTGACTTGGCGGGTCAACACAATGGCAATGCAAATGTAAAAACCAAAAAAGGTGAGTAGTCAGGTTTGTTACCTCTCTGGATTTCCTATGTCTGTCCTTGCCTTCACTGTGCCGGTCTCTTTCTTTCCCTTCTTCCCCTGTGTGACTGGAGTAAGAAACAGTCCTCCAGTCTCGAGGTGAGTTGGTGATGCTGGCCACTTTGGACTCAGTGGCGCTGTTCTCTTCGGTTAGCGATCTGGACGACCTGCGCGTGAATGCGCTTTTCTTTAAAGCTTTTACCCTCAAGCTTTCGCTCCCATCAGCCTCCGGGCAGCAAGTCCATTCTGGACTTTTTTCCACCTTCATGTTGTGTCCAGTGGTGTGACACTGGAAAACGTGAGGTGAGAGGTTCGCATCAGTCTTAATCTGCTCCACCACACCATTATCACTTGATTTCCCATTAGCCTCCGGTTCTTGAATCTTCTCATCCAGCTTAGTAAGCTTCGAGAGGACCTGAGAGATCTCTCCTCGCACGCCTGAAAGAGACTCAAGCTTCTTCTCAATCTCACCAATTCTGAGTACCAGTTTGCAGACGCTCTCTTTGAGCTCATCATCAGAGTTCTCCAGTGACTGGAAGAGGCGGTCAAGTTTGATGCTGGTTTTGCCCAGCTTGACAGTATTGTGTTCAGGTGAGCTGTCACCATCTGATTTAGTCACCTGAGACAGTGAGCCGTTGCTGTTGTAGCACGATGACTGCACAACTCCAAGAGAGCCACACACACTCATGTCATCCAGAAAGCGAAAGATATCGCTGATATCGTCGCTGACAATCTCTGAGTCTTCGTCTGAGTGTTTGAATGGCGGCCTCTCTCCGTATTTGTTGTGAACGGGGTAATCTTTCACTTTCCTAGGTTCGGATTGTTCCGTCTGGGTCCCAACACTCATGCCATTGTCCACATTACTTGACTGAAATGATGGACAGTTGATGCTCTTGTCCTTGTACCTTTTCCCACCCTCTCTTTTCTCAACACTCGGTCCGCAAGCCACAGAAGCCATGTCTTTTGTTTTGGTTCCATTTGACTTCTTGGAGAAACCTGAGGGAGAGGCAGTGGGCTTGTCTTTTGCACACTGAAAGTGTTGGTCGTTTTCCATGTTATGACGATGATTGTCCTTTGCCACTTTGCTGTTCAAGAAGGACCTCTCAAAGTCAGGACCTTCTTCGGTATTGAGACTCAAGCTCTTGACAGGCCAGGCTGGCTGTTTGCCATGCTTGCTAGAAGTCCTCCTGCTGCTCACGCATTCGGAAACTGTTGTAGGTCCAAAGTAGGTGGATGCTTGCAAGTCGTCCAGGCTCTCATGCTTCACCCGCCCTTTGTTCTGGATGGGTGAGCTGATGGGTTCAAAGTATGGGTTGCTGTACGGCAGCTCAAAACTGTGATTGAAGAAAGTGGGAGGCTTGCTCAGCTCCCTCCTGTGGTGGTAATCGCCACCAGCTTTGGGATTCGCTCTGCACTCTGTGGTGATCACATGGGGCGAAAAGGCAACAAGGTTGTGAAAATCTTCTTTGAAGATATTCCGCTTTTTCACACATGAGTGCACGGTGAAAGGCTCTATCCCTGGGTTGACATGGAGAGATTCCTGGTCCGTTGTAGACTCACTGTCGATGTCCATGGGGAAGTAAGTGCTCTGCATCTCGCACGGAGGAGGACTGACACTGGCGTACTGTGGCAGATGCTGTAGTTTATCCAGAGATGCTGCCCTACATTTCAGATCCTTGGTGACTCCCAAGAGGAAGTTGGGGTCTGAGGTTGGTATAAACTGCTGGCAGTTGTTGCAGTCAGACTTCGGGCAGGGTGACTTGCGTGAGATGTGATGACCCCTGGTGTCCAAGAGGTTGTACGCCCTGTCATTGTCGTTGAATTTATAAACATCTGTGTCAGATCGACAGGACTCAAAGGATTGGTTCTTGTGAAACTTGGGTCTCGGACCCATTGGCAGCTTGTCTTTGGCCATTCCTCCATTCATCTGGATGAGATTAAACATGGTGACAATGTCCGCAGCCACCATGAGCTTCTTGGACTGTTGGTCCTCCACCGAGCACCTCATCTTGTCTTTGAATAAGGTTGCGGGGAAAGCTGGATCCAAACATGCTGTGTAGAATAGCAAACTCCTCAGCTTAGCCAAATGGACCAAGTCAAACCTGGCACACAAGGACTTACAAAGGTCTTGGTACGAAACGGTACTGTACTTGGTATCCAACTCCTCCAAAATCCTCACAAGAAAGAGGGAATACTCTGGCATGGCATCCATTGCTGTTTTGATTCTTGATTTTGTGAAGAAAGGACAGCCTGCAGGGGACAGATGAATGATTAGTGACTGAAGAAATGTGAGCCATCTGCCAAACTACCATAAAAATCATATCGGGATGCAGGACCATATCCATCACAAACATAGTTAGAATACTGATTGATCAATATGGGGATTTCAATTACTAATTTTCAAACTTTTGCAGTGAGTTCAAAAAGTCTGAGACCACATTCAAAATATAGGACTCAAAAGTTTTAGGATTTTGAAAAAAAAAAAAAAAAAAAAAAATTCTGACAAATTTAATATGAAACACATTTTTTACAATTTCTAGTTCTGCAATCAAAAAAAGTACATTTGTGAAATTAATTATGTGACTCCCTTATGCAAAAGATCAGATTTTCATGCTTCAATTAAAATACAAGATGCTCTTTGCAACTCAAATCATGCTGGATAACCATCATTTAAACAATTTTGGAAAATGAAAAAATAAATAAATAAATAAATAAATGCATATGCAATGTTCAATTTACCTACTGAAATAGTACTTTATAGGGTTTTTAATTAAAAAGCATAATGATATGTTAGATCAGATCAATTGATCTTGAGAAAATTTGATGAGAAACATTTGAGTTCATATTGAGATTCACAGACTACAGACTTTGGTACCATTAGCAAATATGAGCACAGTTTCAGATATTGCTGAGAACTGGTCTGAAACTCTACAGAAGACATTTGATTATTTTTCACAGGATAACATTTGACATTTTTAAAGCAAATGTCTCCATTTGACCTCATTGCTGTCGAGGAGAAACAACTGAGATGTGAAAGAAATCACATTTGTCATTTTTCTTACCTATGTGTTTGTGCCCCACTGCACTGGTCCCTCCAGTCTTGATTATAAAAGAAAAGAAAGGAAACAGGTAATTATTTGTAATGAAAATCTTATAGGAACCTGAACTACTGAATTAAATTCATTATCCAGTGCATAAAGAAACTGTTGTTTTACACATGCAACCATGCAGTTTCAGTTACATAATAGGACTGTAAATCAATTTGCAGTGCAAGTATGCATGTATAAAAATCCTGTCTCCAAGCCTCGTAAAAATCGATGGTAAAAAAGCGGCATAAATGAACACATGGACATTCACAATCACAAGACTATGCTGAAAGAAGGGGGTCTAAAAACATCCCACAACAATTTGAAAATACAATATTTTAGATTCATAATAAATTATCAAGAAGAATAAAAAGCACACACACCTATTCAACGGTCCCATCTGCTGTCCTCTGGATCGACAGTGGAAAAAAATAACTGGACAGGGACGTTTAACTCAGAAGTGCATTATTAATCCACAGACATTTCTTTGCAGTTGCACGGCACATGCATCAACATCATATCCCCGCGTCCTCCTGACCATAGGGAATGCTATGGAATGGCCTCTCTTCATCTGTATCCCAACCGGATTGCAGGGGGAGTTTGGCGAGGGAGCTGCTCTCTCTCCATCTGATGGAGCTCAGAGAGCTCAACTCGTCTTTGTTTCCACCTAGAATGACGTAATTTCACCTTAAGAACATTTGCGAGCGCGTAGATACAGGTTGAGGAATTGACAACGGGAATTAAATCGCATTATACATTTAATAGAACACGCAACGTGACGCGTCAGTGGCTCAGCCATGCGGGAAACGCGTCGGGCTGATCGCAAACACTGCATTAGGATAACACTGCTCTCTCGCGCTCTTCTGACAGACCTATGTATGTTCAATTCGTGGTGACTGGGGACGCATACATGTTTAAATGGAAAAGAAAACTAATGCAAAGTGAAGAAGTTGTGAAGCGCATCCTTGGAGCTTCGAGCTGCCAAATAAAATAGGGGAGAACGGGGATAGTTGTCAGTTAATTTAAACACACCATGTGGGGTAAGCTGTCACAGTGAAAATCTGCCATTAAATAAACTTAAAACAATGTATGAAACAGCATAAAAAAAAATGAAATTAAAAAAAATAAAATGAAATATCGACCTTTAATATTTTTTATGGTCGATAACGATAAAGATTTGATCGCCGCTAATTTTCCTATAGCTGAAATACGGATTCAACAACATTTTGCATTGCAAAGACGGTTAGTTGCAAAGATGGATAAACACTGTTATGTACAAAGTCATGCAAAAATTTATGCAAATAACACAAAAAATACATTTAATAAAAAACTTGATTAGCTGTTGCTGTTTGGGTGCTATTCTGCAGAGACTCAATAAATAAAAAATGGACCCATTTATATTAAAAACAAGAACTAATTAGGTAGAAAACAGAATTAAAAATGAATTTACCTACTGGATGTGCATCAATAAATGGAAATTATTGGTAGACCCGATATTAAAAACAATAACTAAATAAGTAAAACAAACAAACAAACAAAAAAAAACCTTAAAGGGTTAGTTTACCCAAAAATGAAAATTCTGTCATTAATTACTCACCCTCATGTCGGTCCACAACCGTAAGACCTTCGTTCATCTTCAGAACACAAATTAAGAGATTTTTTGATAAAATCCGATGGCTCAGTGAGGCCTCCATTGCCAGCAAGATAATTAACACTTTCAGATGCCCAGAAAGCTACTAAATACACATTTAAAACAGTTCATGTGACTACAGTGGTTCAACCCTTGTGCCCAAAAAAACAAAATAATGACTTTATTCAACAATATCTAGTGATGGGCGATTTCAAAACGCTGCTTCATGAAGCTTTGAAGCTTTACGAATCTTTTGTTTCGAATCAGTGGTTCGGAGCACGTATCAAATTTCCGAAGTCATGCCCCCCAGTGGTGAACCATTGAAATTTCGAAACACTTATGACATAATGAAGCCTCGTTTACTGAAATCACGTGACTTTGGCAGTTTGACACGCGCTCCGATCCACTGATTCGAAACAAAAGATTAGTAAAGCTTCGAAGCTTCATGAAGCAGTGTTTTGAAATCACCCATCACTAGATATTGTTGAATAAAGTCGTTATTTTGTTTTTTTGGCGCACAAAAAGTATTCTCGTCGCTTTATAACATTAAGGTTGAACCACTGTAGTCACATGAACTGTTTTAAATATGTATTTAGTAGCTTTCTGGGCATCTGAAAGTTTTAATTATCTTGCTGGCAATGCAGGCCTCACTGAGCCATCGGATTTTATCAAAAATATCTTAATTTGTGTTCCGAAGATGAATGAAGGTCTTACGGGTGTGGAACGACATGAGGGTGAGTAATTAATGACAGAATTTTCATTTTTGGGTGAACTAACCCTTTAAACTGCATTTACTTACAGGATTTGCATAATATAGGCCTACATATAAATTACAATGCATCATTTCTACATATCTATGTTCTAAGTATAACCATACTGACCTTGCCTATGGCTTTGCTGTGGTATTTGGTGCTTATTTACTGTTCTTTTTTAAAACATACCACAGTTTGATTCATAGTATTGACACTTGGCCATACAAATAATGTAGCTGGTAAATTATGGTGGTGTCTCTAAGACAACATGAATTCATAAACATCAGATGCCATGCATATCATGCATAACAATTTCTGATAATAGCATTAATATGGTAATCCTGCCTGGGCTGAAATCTTTTCATTAAATTATTAGTTGAACCTTGCATGAACCTTCAGGGAACTCTGGCCATTCGTTTATGTTTGCACCACTAACATCAATGTCAGACGCAACTCTTGCCACCTAGTGAAGTCAATATCATTGCTCCTTACAAATCAATATCGTATTACTGTTCACTCAGCATTGCTCTAAACTCTTGTTAGCATACGGCTGCTCTGGCTTAGGTATGGATTTTGCCGACTGTCACAAATGTGGAGGACTTCAGAGAACATTCATACACAAAAAAGCATGCACAGAAATGACTTCAAATTGCAGTGCTCATAAGGGTAAACTGCGCTATGACATCACTTCATTGTGTAATGTGATCATTAATATGAATTACATGTTTTAGACCTCTGCAGTCTGCAGATGAGAGAGACCAATGAGGCCCTTTAAAATGTTAATAATTCAAAAAGAAATACTAATAGCCTATGACAGTGGTTCTCAACTGGTTTTGGTTCATGTTTTACATTGGACATCAAGGGTGACCAAACACAGTACAAAACCTTTTTGTCATATATTTATATTCATACATATATTTATTTTTGTGGTGTCCCACAATTTTAGAACCTCTAAAGCCAAAGCTGAAGTGTGTAATAAGCATCACCAAATGGAAATGCAAATATTACATTTCAAAAAGGTTTTTTGAACATTCCCCCTGTCTCCCATTGGTCAGCCAAAGAGATAGCCCTGCCCTACACTCACGCCATTGGTTGAGGCAGTGTTGCAGTGTTGTGCGGATTGGTTTTGAATCAACATACAGATAGCTTAAAGGTGCATTGTATAAATTTTAGGAGGATCTATTGACAGAAATGCAATATAATATACATAACTATGTTTTCAGTGGTGTATAAAGACCTTACATAATGAACCGTTATGTTTTTATTACCTTAGAATGAGCCATTTCTATTTACATACATCGCGGGTCCCCTTAAAATGTTAAGTCGCCATTTTGCACATTTCTACAGTAGCCCTAAATGGACAAACTGCTCTACAGAGCGCGTTTGCTTGACTAGCTACTCTCTGCTGTCTCAGACAATGACATCTTTGTCCTGTGTTGGCCACCGTAGCTTCTCTATATTGCAATTTGCAACCTCACCACTAAAATTTACACACTGCACCTTTAAATATTACATGACATTAATGAAATAACTGAAATTACTTTTAACATGGCACTAGGGGTGTGCGGTATACCGGTACTGGAAAAATACCGGTACATATTTTATTTCAAACGGTACGATATTATTATTATTTCGGTATATGCTGCTGTTCCGAAGTTCACCGCTAGGTGGCAGTGTGCTACCCAAACTGACGCGAAACCGGCGAATGTGACAACATAGAGGAATAAAATGGATAAAGCAGTTGAATCTCACTCAACACGCCCAAAACTAATTAATAATGAGAGCAGTCGACGCATAATTTGGAATTACTTTGCTTATAAAAATGATTAAGAACCATCAAACTTTGCCAAGCACTTGTCACTTCCTCATCCTGACTTACAAGACGAGATCGACAGGTCAGTGCGTCATTCAAACGATTAAATTTAGACATTTATATCAACGCACGTAAGTTACATAAGATCATATCGTTAAGATAACATGAAAGCTCCAGCGTGCGTTTGAACCAATGATGTTTAGATCTCATAATATTTGTACTTAAGTTTAGGTAGTTCTAACAGTAGTATTCAGGTACAGAGATGCTAGTTACAGAAATTAAATAAAGTAATCAAATGTAAAATAACACTGAATAGTCACTGTTAATACATTAAATAGGTAAATCCATACGATTAATTTAAAGTCACAAACGTTATTTAGTGACAGACAGCAGCATGTATTTTTGGCTTCACAGATTCGATAATAGGCTACTACACATGCGATGATACTATTAAACTTTTTAAATTCACAGACATAACCGACTGTGTTTATGTGAATACTCACTAAGACGGACATTTTTTGACAATTTTGTGTGTATTTGACCGTTTAAGGTAAAACAACTCAATTCGGAATGCGCGAGCTCTATACAGGCGGCTTGTGTGTGTGTGTGTGTGTGTCTTTGTGTTGTTTGTTGTATAAGCGCAAAGAAACCATCTTTCAAAGAGCTCCCAAGTACGTTACTACTGAATGATAAAATCGCTTGGATGTTCAAATTGGCAAGGTTTAAAAAGACGTGGGCAAGTGATTTCCGTCAGTTGTCCGAAACGAGCACGAGAGTGTTGTATCACAGCGTGCTAAAGTGTTCTATTTTCGTGCACTAATTTTGTACTTAATATACCAAAGATTCTTCTTTAGTACTTCTTAAGATAATCTTAAGAACATGTAAGTGTACTCAACTGTGCCACTTTGAAACACCATGAAATATGAACTAAAATGTGCTTTTAATATACTATCTCTGTATTTAAAAAATTTATTTAGTTACCACTTGTAGTACACTATGGGTTCAAGTGTTAACCAATTACTGATTTGATGTGATGATCTGTGTTGATTAATTTGCTAATAAACATTTGTGGGAATTTCCCGCTTTGTAAACGCAAAACCTGCGAGAATGAGTAAAATTATGCGCAATACTCACGCCAAAATTTAGACCCTGTATGGTATCGATTTAATACCGATATACCGGTATTAGATTATGGTACCGTACCGAAGCCAAAATTGGTATCGGACCATCCCTACATGGCACACAGGTTGATTTTGAGGACACACACAAGTACTGCTTTCAGTTGGAGTGAATGTATGAAAGTGTAAACTGACCTTCAGAAGAGCAGCTCAACTCCAACAATCCGGCAAAGTCTCTGACCAATATTCTTAATTTTCCAGCTGACTAAACAGTGTTAACAGAGGCCAGACTCAATGCATGTTACCTCATTCCAAGGGGAAGCCTATCAAAGTGCCAGAAGATTCACGCATGAAACCATGGGCTTTTGAAACTCTGAACAAGTATAATTGGATCTTCTCAATATCAAGGACAGTAGGGGGCTGTCTTGTTCTTATCGGGCGGGAATCAGCATTGCATAATCACGCTTACAGATGAAAGGACAACACACTCTGGGAATATTATTCCTTGTCCTTTTTCCATTTGCATTTCCATGCCAGTTTGCATCACAAGAATCTAAACATCCTGGATCATTACTAAGCAGTAGTACATGTTCATGTCCTATCATATGCATCAATACACTGAAAATATTAAACAAACATTTTTTAAAGATGAAAATCAGGGTGCCGCAAAAGAAATATTACAGGTGTTTCTCATATTTTCTTCAAAATATTTCAAATAAGACATGTTTTTTTTTGGGAATATTGTTTTAAGTTTTTTTCCTCATGCAATAAAAGTCAATTCCTTAGGGATATCTTCCTCCGGGAAGTGACATCATTTTTTGGGTTAAAAAAATAGCAAAAGCATCAGTAAGTTATGGAAGCTTGTTTCTGCCACAGAATAAAAAAATGAAACTTTTACCTCACAATTCTTAGAAAAAAAAGAGTCAGAATTGCGGTATATAAATGCAATTTTGAGAAAAAAGACAATTGTGAGATAAAAAGATGCAATTAGCTTTTTCATTTTTTTTTTTATTTTGTGGCAGAAACAAGCATGCATAGTAAGAATTAGCCATTTGATCAGATTTCAGAAATTAGTATGATAATATAAAAATATCAACATATATGACTGTCTTGCTCTGTGTGTTTCTATGAAATCTGTGCTGGAACAAATATCACCCCAACATTTGCTCTCATCTTTCATCTGATGTCATATTCGTTATGGTTACATATTGTAATTCTTTCATTATTAATACATTAGTGTGTCTCTGAGGAGGAAGGACAGAAGCACCTTCAATATTATGTAATGTATATCGCTCTTATGAGATAATACGCCAAAGGCTGAGAAATGTATGCGCACACACCAACACGCGCACTAATCAGCAGTGACCTTGAATTTCCTTGAACCTCTTTATCCGCCTCCTGCATGCTGCAACGTCTGTCATAACCTAGTATATACTTTAGTGGTCCTATGAGCTCTGTTCCAAATGACTGGCTTCTAAGGGAGCATCCAAACTGAAATGATATCTCATAAGAGACTGATATGAAGCAAAACAGAGACAGCAACAAACATCCCTTTCAACTCTCACTAATTAAGAATCTGACGATGTTGAAGTATACATATTCTTTATATGACGTATATTAACTGTAGTAGCCATTTTGCTTTTTAATTTTGTCAACGTCATTAAATGCAAAATGTTGCATTTACAATCAATGAGACTGAAACCAAGTGTTACTCACGTCTGTTTTCAGGCCTTCCCGCTTAGCTCTTTCTAGCGCTGGAAAGCTTTTCTAATATTAACGCTGGTCCTAAAGCGTTTGCCCAGTCATAAACCTTCATTCCAGTGATATTCTTTTGAGCTCTTTTGTATTGTGTCCCATCTTTTTTTTTTTTCTTTCAAATCTCTCTCTTGCTCATTCTCTCTCCTCGACCGTCATACGCCCCCTAATGCTGATTGGCTACACGTTTGTTGTTGATGTCGGTCCGACTAACTTCCTAACAGTGTCTTCTAAATATGGCTTACCCCACCCTTAAACCATGAAATTTTAATCTGGCATTTTTTTTTTTGTATTTTTATTAGGACTGGGACAATACATCGAATCTCGATTCGCGATACGAGGAATCTGGAGCAATTCTGTTATTTTCCGATGTATCGCGATTCTCTCTTACGGAGCCCTGCACATGACATGCAAGAAAAAAAGCCTACTATTTTTTTCCTGCATGTCATGTCCGTGGCTCCGTACTCTCTCGAATCGATTCTGAACTTAGTTTTTAAACAGCAGATGGCACTACTATAGGCTACGTGCTCTAGAAACACTAGTAAACCTAAAAATAATCATTCATAAAGTTCGAAAAAGTTGAAGCGAATTACAAATCTCGCATCATAAAAGCATTCTGAGCCGAGGTGCATGTATATTATCCACTTACATGACTCAGCCGAACGCACGAGCGCTGTCCAGCAGTCTTCTTCGTGAGCGTTTGAGAGTGTGTGGTTTAAAACTAGCCTGGAGCGCCATCTGCTGTAAAAACTAAGCTCAGAATCGATTAGAGAGAGAAAATATCAGGATCGATCCAGATTAATTGTATAATGACAAAATTAATAGCAACTGCATTAACAAATAGCCAAACAATAATTCTATAACAGCAACTGCATAATTTATTTATGCTGCAATGCATGCTGGGAACTACCAAAAATCCTTAGCAAATATCACTACTCAATATGAAATTGTTCAAACTGTGTTTGGCAAGTTGGAGCAACATTGAGGGAATATTGTTGGTCTAATGTGTTATATGTTTCTAATTCAAATTTCTTAGCATCTTTCTTTAGCATAATTTATTTTGGACCCTGTGGTGTACTAACTAATATAAACTACTTAAAGTCGGGATGAAGGCTTTTCTTTTCTATTGTGTGACTATATCTAAGTGAGACTGCTTCTGGAACAAGAATAAATGTAGGGCGGGGCTTGATTTTGTCCATTGGGGAATTGATTGGATGGTTGTGGTTTGCTATTGGTGGATCTCATGTGAGTGACAGGTTGCCCCGCCCACATGCCAGTAAACACATCATCAGACAAGAGAAGAGATGTCGCTGCAAGAGGGAGAAGTTATTTTGATTAAAGAACATGAGGGCACATGAATTAAAATAATAATAATAATGTGCATGGATAAATCATTTATAATAAATACTGCAGAATTCCATAATAAAATAAAAAGTAAATTTTGAAGTTATGGTGACTTCAAAATGATGGAAGTCATCTAAAAATCGCAAACAATTTATGTAACAGTTTTGACAAACCATGCTTTGACAGAAAAAAAGCAGAATTATCAAAAATCATAAACTATAAAACTGTCAGATTCCAAATGGTCTTGATACTCAGCAAAAAGAAGATGAAAACTGATTTTTATATTTTCTTTGATTAATTTCAAAGTGGAAATGTTTAAATTTCACAAAACTAAATGGCAGGTGAAACTGCGGGACTTGTTTTCTCTCATATCTCAAGAATCAGTAGGAGGAAATGGCATTGGCAAATTGTGATCACATCTGACCAGTTGTTGTGCTCGGAGGCAATGCTGGAGGACTAATCTTTGGCAAATCTAAAGTTTTGTTTTGCTTTAGAGCTCAGGTGCTTTGGTGGCCCATTTAAATGCACCTTTAATTGTTTATGATTTGCCACTAGAGAAGTAATTGAAATGCCAAGTGCTGATACCGTCAGCATGCAGGAACACTCAGGTAATCAGCTCAATTTAGGAGCTTTTCATTTGAAATGCATGAAGACTGCATGAATGAGTCACACAATCTGTTATAAAAATTTGTGTAGCTTGTTTTCTTTGTGTAGATGTTTTCTTTGACCTTCTGCTCTCACACCTGAGCTGCCATTGTTTCCTTTAAGTGAAATTTAGATGTCGCTATTACTACAGGTATTTTTTAATTTAGCAAAGACTTGAATTGCTCATTCAGTCTGCAGCTTTTACAATCAATAGAGTGTCAATCTTGATGTGCTGCTTTTGAATGAATTAAAGAAAAGATTTCAAAATTTTATGAATCCAGGTTGAAACTTTTTGGTGTGCTATTACTTTTCAGAAGCATTTCAATTTTTTGGATGACCAAACGGATTAAAAAAAAAAAACTCTTACATTGAAGATCAGAATATCATACGATTACTAATGAGATCATACAGTAAGTTTATGTAGGGATTCTAGCACACATATATTTTATGTTTTATACATTTGCGTATACAATCATTTACGTATTAAAAAATATCTGTATATTTTGACTAAAAATCACTACATTCATCCACATATTACGTTTTCTATACAGCTGAGAAGTAGTTAGGGGTTAGGGTTCAGAAATATCTAAAATAACTATATGATCATTTATAATAAATAAATGACATTGTGGGACTTGTTTTCTCTCATATCTCAAAAATCAGATTGCCAAATTGTGATAACATCTGACACTAAACCAATTGTTGCTCTCATAAAGATTTGTATACTTCTAAATTTATGGAAGAAAAATAATGACAAATGTTTTTTAAACAAAAAAGCATGTTGAATTAAAAAAAAAAAAAAAAATCCATTACATTAACAGTACTTGCATTTTAATGCATTGTATTTTCAGGGCTTGCATTTTTAAGGACTTCAACATGGTTGAAATTCAACATGATTGTATATTTATGCTGTAATTATTTAAATTCAAAATATTTCACATACATTTTCATTGTTAAAAATTCAATAATCCATATTCACCCTGAAAATACAATGCATTAAAATGCAAGTAATGTTAGTCCAATTCAACATGCTTTTTTGTTTTAAATACATTTGTCATTATTTTACTTCCATACATAAATCTGTGCGTACATAAATACTTTACGTTTTAGATGCTGTCAGTACATCCATTTAACGTCTTTCATTATATAATATATTATAATATACAATAACAGATCACGAGGTCAGTCAGTGTACATTTGAATAATTGGAAATGTAATACATTTTTGATTTGTTGAACATTGTGTAATGTTTATTTATGAACGTTATTTAAAAGTGTTGCCCGTTCTGGACATATTTCTCTGATACATTTTCTCCATAGATTTAAAAAAAAAAAAAAAAAAAAAACATTCTTCAATAAAACGTTCTAATCCATGAACAAACCTGCTGTGAGATGAACCATTTCATCTGAACCACAAGCACTCCAGACTGTGTGCTTAAAATCTTTATCTCTATTGAGAAAATGAAAATAATTTTTACGTCCAGAACCGACTGTAGCTCTTTATTAAACACTTTAGCAAATTGGCAATCTTTAAGGTCACATATAAGCTCTCTGTTTAATTCTGAGTGGGGAGAGGAAAGACCAGAAGAGAAGGGATAAAAGTAAGTAATTAATCTTTCTTAATGATATGCAAAATGATAACAAGGTCAAATGATCTATTCACCAACAATCTGAACCTCAACCACAAAGCTCACCCACCCATACACACACACACACACACGTTGGGTTTTCATGATTTATGGGGACATTCTATAGACATAATGATTTTTATACTGTACAAACTGTATATTCTATCCCTTAACCCTAAACTTACCCATCACAGAAAACTTTCTGAATTTTTACATTTTCAGAAAACATCAGTTAGTATGATTTATAACCCGTTTTCCTCATGGAGACCAAAAATGGACAAAGATTTTGGATCTTTGGACAACGATTTTGCCATCTTTCATCATGTATAGGGTTTACCAGGACCCATTTTACTTGTAATCTTAAGCATTACTAAATGAAACAACACATTTAAAAGATTTTATCCATCTAGAACTGTTTGATGAGACCTTTTGTTTTTAATATTTTACACTTTGTTACTTTCAGTTTTGATTTCATATGTGATTTTAATGACATTTTAGCATTTATCATGCTTCTGAATTCATGCTTCATGCTTATCTTTATTTAACCAACTTACAGAATCACAATTTGAAATTAAAACTGACAAATACACTTAATTTGGTGAAGAAAAGAATCATTTTAACCTAGAAAGGAACCCAGGCCTCAGGAGTGAGAACATCTCATCCTATAACCACAAGAACACTGAAGAAAAAACTAAGTAAATAAGCAGCAAAAAGAGCTTTACAACATGTTTACTTTCTAGCCCTGTAGTCAATCTGATACAGCCGTGAGTCTCTGCGCTGATTAAACTAGAACAGTGAAGCGCGGATAAAAGCCTTTGAGTTTAATACCTCTCTGTCTGCCTCCTCGGAGTTTAGCACGCTTATCTTCTCATTAGTCCCTGATGAGGAATTTCAGAAGTTATAAGGGATGAATCAATTTGTGCCAGACACACCAGAAGTATGAAAGGACTCCATTTTTATGCTTCTACTTTAAACATAAAGAAAGCATACCTTTTTTACTGTATATATCATAGTTTAGAATGCATATCGTGTCAGCTCAGGCATAGGTTTATATATATATATATATATATATATTTACACTCTGTAATGTTCTATTCATTAAAACCAAGCATAAATTTCATCACGTTAGAGTGTTTTTATGCATTTTTACATTTATTCCAAAATAATAACTAAAGGCAGTAACAATTTAAACAATATATATTATTTGTGAACTAATGTTCAGATTTTCTTTTTAATAGTCAATTTATTCTCAGTAGTCATCAAGCTTGTACACACTGGTCAGTGGTCACAGACACAAAGATGTACCTTTAATTTCCCAAAGCTGATTGCTCACCAAAACCCCCACAGTCATCATGTTTTCAGGCCATTTCAAGTTTGCTTTAGATGTGACATAAAGCGGTGATATCCAAGTGGCTGAGTTGTTTACTCACTTTTTAATTAGTCTTCCCATTAACGCCATCATTGTCTTCATTCGGGCCGATTCGAGAACACACACGAAAACAAGAGGCAGGATTTATGGCACGAACCAATCATATCAAATCATAACCGATCATATCCAATCATAGCGCGATGGATCATTCAATTACCCCGCACCAAACCCAGTGCACACTTTAGGGGTCTGTTTAAAGTCAATGGGTTCAGGGGAGGCAAGAGAAACATTGTAACTTCACCTGTGGGTGTCGCTGTTGGACACTGTTACTTTATAAAAACAAGTGACTTTTACACTTTTTAATGTCATATTTTGTATTATTTGCATTGTTTTTTTGTTTATTTTGTAATATTGATTATTTTCTCATCCAGTTTTTTTGAGGAGACACTGGGTCTTGCATTTGTTTTTAAAATGTCATGACCCTGGTCATTAAATAAAAATGAAAAGCAATAAACACACAGGATTTATTCTGCAAGAGGCAAAATAAACATGCATTTTCTGAACAGTTTAAGTCCTATTACTCGACTATATCTTGTGGGAGGGGGACTTTTGTCAGAACGATAGCAATTAGAGGAGTGAGCTGCTCTCTTTCCCTCTCTGTTGGGTGCAGAGAAAGGTCAACCTATTCAGAGTCTGTTACTCATAAACTAAGTATTCATGGCCTGTCGCTGAAATGCTACATTTAAACATGCTTGAGAAGTGACACCGTTATTACAGAAGGCTTTGACAGGCGTATGTGATTGCTGCTCAAGAGCATCTGTCATAAGAGGATATGAAGAGCAGAATGAAGATGAGGCGTGTGTTCTTTATTAATGACACAAGGCAGATGATGTCATAGCTGAAGACTTAATTAATGATTCAAATTTTCTCATATATAACTTAAAGCCAAATTAATCTGAATTGCCTTTAGCTTGGTGTAGGGCTAAAGACTACCGTTAAGAAAATTAGGTTACTTTTTTGTTGCACTTTCATGTGCACTTCAAACGTGTTTTGTTTATTTCATCATTTTTGGCCATTTCTATGTTTAAAGTGAGCATGAAACAGAAGTTGTGATAGTCTTTTCTTCCATATTGTGAAACAGCTTCTCAAACAAGAAAAGATGTAGGGCAGGGCTTGATTTTGTCCATGGGGAATTGATTGGATGGTTGTGGTTTACTATTGGTGGATCTCATGTGAGTGACAGGTTGCCCCGCCCTCGCGCCAGTAAACACATCATTAGGGAAGAGAAGAGATGTCGCTGCAAGAGGGAGGGAAAGTTATTTTGATTAAAGATAATGAGTGCACATGAATAAAAAAAATAATATTGCAAAAACATTGCATTGCATTGCTCTGCCAGCATATAAAAATGTTTATTGTGATGTTTTGGCCACAGTCTTGTCCTTTCTGAAAAACATAAATAAAAGTAGATTTCATAAATAAGGCTTTTGTCTCAGAATATTCATGGTCATAACAAGGATTCTGTGTTTTTACTGTGTTAATTACTGTGTTAGATTAAAAACTTTTTTTTTTTTTCAGATCAGTTCTGCATGACCAACAACATGTCATAATTATTACTATTCCATTTGTCTTTGAAATTAAATCATATTGCAATGCATTATGCAATTGCAACTGCCTTTGATATTAAATATTTTGCAATGTTATGTCGTGTTCAACCATGTGCTGTACTGTCAACGCATTTTGTGGCTGCTGGGGCTTTTGACGTTTTGAAGTTTTTTTCACTAGGCTAAAATTATAAATATTCATTGTCACCGTTGCTGCCTTGACACGTAATAAATAATGCATTATATGTAAGATGGTCCTTCCAGGCACTTGGTGCTTTAATCTCTGAAAGAAAACATGGTATGAAAGCCAATGATTCAAACATATAAGAAGTAATAACCCAGTCAGAAACATATAGTAAACAAGCCGGGATATGAGCACTGAGTGCGTCTCCAGTTGTTCTGTTCTTCTCCTTCTGACTTCTGAAGAGCTTCCGTTAAAGGACGTCTGCTGCCAAGGTTGTTTTTCTTTTAAATGTCTGAATGAAATGCTGTGAAATGCAGTGCATGCAACGTTACCCATGTGCCTGAGAGTGCTGATATGAGCCAGAGCTGGATGGATTTAAAGCACAGCTCTGTCTCAATTGCTTTTCACAGCTCATTAGATGTGCTGTTTAACTGTGATGGACGCTGGCGGCTTTCACTCAACGTACGGGAGTGTAAATGTGTGTGCTTGTGTGTGCTTCCCCAAAGCAGGAGTCAGCAGAACACCTGAAGAAATGAACAAGACTGCAGCCAGAAATCCAATATTGCACTACAACACAGCATGACACACTCACAGTATCACAGTATTCAGCAGCACACACACTGCAGTGCACTGCTCGTTACACTGTCCATTCACAGAGTCATTCATCTAATAAGGAGAGCAAAACCTATATATAGGTTTTGCTCTCTTATATTACTAGCAAAAACATGCCTTCTTTTTTTCTAAATAAAAGAATATTTTTACATCCACAATCTAAACACTAAAAACATCCACAAATCCTTCATTAACAAGCAGACAGAAAATCTTCGATATTTAACATAATACAATGTCACAGATCACTTTTTTTCCCAGATACACAAAATTAAAATCAATTAATCTCAAAATTGGTTTGACTGACTAAATCTTACAAATGTTGATATTCAGATGAAATGGCAAAATTAAGAAAAGCATAGACATTCATTAAATGTGCTGAGACGTGATTTCGTGTGCCATCTATGGTCTAGAGATAAAAAAAAATCTTCCCAATTTTTTTGTGAATTCCCAATCTTTTGGGGGATTTCCCAATCTTCCCCTATCATATTTATATCTGCAAAAATATAATGAAATATTTGCGTTTTGAATTGCTTGCAAAATGTTTTTATTTGAGTGGCTGTCACTGGAGAAAGATGCTTTTTGCTGTCAAATGGTGTAATTACGGGATCAACCAGCAGGGATTTACAGAGTTACACTTTAGCAGCCAAACGAACAACCACGTAAATATGTGAGCTAAACGTATGATGTCATCTGGTACGAGAACGCACGTGCGCAACTCTCAGCGGTTTCCATTGGCGAGTTATTCCGTTTAAAATCTCTACATATTAACTTTGCATATTGTATAATGTATGGTAAGAGTATTATTGTGTTGTTTGTAAAATTTTTATAGGCTAGCCTATATCCTACCACTTGTAGAGGTCTGCAACCCGAGGGTTCGGGTTCGGGTAAAGGTTTCATGAATAGCTTCGGGTTCGGGTTGGGTTCGGGTCTGTAACTGAGAAAAACTATATAGGCTGTAAGTCTTGCGTGCCGTCTTCTGTGTTGTGCTCGAAAGAGCGCGCGAGAGTGGGAGCACATTTATAATTCACATTTAGGCCTATTAACTGTTTTGCGCATGTGCTCCCGCTCTCGCGCACTCTTGGTCACAACGCGGCACACGACTCTCAAACCTCTGACTATGAGTGCGATAAGGCAAACAATTACTGAGGGAAAACTTATTACAGTGCCAAATGATGCAGGGAAAGCAGCACAACGAATTCTACCAAATAACAGGTGAGCCAGGGGATAGCACAATTATACACAAGCCACTAAAATTACTACACAATAATGTGTGTGTGAAGTGAACGACTACTGAGAGAGCAGCCACAAATCAAATAGCCACGCTACCGTCTCTGTCTCAGAAATCAGAGCTTCGTCAAGAGGTCTACTGTAAAATACTACATCATTTGATATTTATATTTAAATGTTTTAAACATTGTATGATATCGTAGACGAATAAGTGTAAACTCTATGAATGAAATGAGCCAAGCGCGTTCGTAAATCAAATAGCCGTGTTTCTCTTGCGTCTCTCAGAAATCAGCCTTGTCAAGAGCAGGCTACTATCACCTAAAACACTACATCATACACATTTTGTATTATTTTATTTGATAGACTATGTGTATTTAAATGTTTAAAACATCTTACGATATGATAGGCTACATGACTGAGTGCAAACTAAATGAAGCGCGATCATGTCAAATGGCCTCTGTGCGTCTTTTCTACTACATAGCCTGATGTTTCTGTCTATTTAAACGTTGTACGATGATCTTGTCATTCAACCAATAAATAGCTCAGCGGTTACGTGAAGTGTAGGTCTTACAGACCTGTCTTGGCTTACGATAGCAAGAATGGTACATCTCTATAGCAACGGATTTCGGGTTCGGGTTAAACTATAACAGTACCGTTCGGGTCCGGGTCGGGTCGGGTCAAACGATCTCGGGTACGGGCCAGGTTCGGGCCTCAGTTTAAAGCCCGTGCAGACCTCTAACCACTTGTTCTTTACATAGAAGGCATTTCAGTTAATCATGTCTTCGATGCTAACGTTATCTCCAATTTTGAATTTGCAAACTTTATATATATATATATATTATATAAATAATGGATAGCCTAAAATTATATTACCATTTATAAATTTGTTTATAAAAATATGTATTTTCTCCAATTCACGAATTCCTTTTTAATTTTATCGATTTCAAAGATTAGCGTGATATTTTGCCACTACTCTGCTGTTCTAAATACATTTGTCACATTCCTATAAATACATTTGCTGTTAAAAATGCACCTGATTTCTCCATCACTTGCAAAAAAGTGAGACTCGTGAGTTTGTTCTCCTGTTCCAGCCTTTAAAAGTCACATCAAAGCATGAAGCAGTTTGATTGTCTGCTCCAACCTGTTCCTGAATAGTGCATACTGAAAAGGTGGGTAAAGAAATAAGATGTAAAAAGACTCCAAAGAAAACGGGTTACGAAACTCAAAAAAGTGTCTTTTAAATGATTAAAGTTTCTGTGGAAACACGACACCCACTGAGGAACCCAAACTCAAGAAACACAAAACCCACAGACAATGTGGGAGATCAAATGAGGAAAAATGATAGGCCTATTACCATATACTGCAGGAAGGAAATACAGATTAAAGAATAACTCAAAGGATATATACTGTATGCTGCATTCACGGCATGTCGTAATTACCGTAACCGTAGTCTCCTGATGACGTCACGTTCTATTCGGAGCTGTTCACTTATGCGTTTCTATGGCAACACTATCAATGCCTAAATGAATCTGCAGCGGTCACGTGGTACAGGTATGAGCTCTCCGAAAATTCCCATCTTACAAGCTGTTATTAATCTCGTTTAAATCTTGTATTACAGTAACTACAACATGGTGTGAACACACCTATAGCTACTGCTGTGTCCTGACCAGCAAAGAGGCTGCATCCGAAATCGCATACTCTCTTGAGTAGGTACTTATTTTGACATAACAAGTATTCCACAACCGCTAAAAAAGTACATTTTTGTAACAGCTCAGGGTGGCTTAGAAAGTGCACGATGAAGGAGATGGTGATAACAACAAAAGTCTTTAATCCAATAGCAAACACAGAAGAGTAGACATGGAGAAGAAGAAGAAGAAGAGACACGAACTGAACAGAACAGGGAGTATAACAGGGAGTATAAATACACATAGCAACTGAGGACACCCCCGAAGGCGCGACCTCGCACTGTGATAGGTTTAGGTGGAGGGTGTTGAATTGGTCACAGGCAGAAGCCTGGGGTAGTTGGCCACAGGCACCATGGTGGCACTGACGGTGGGAGGATCCAGTCCTAACTGAGGGGGCGGATGGAACTCTGGGACCAATCAACGGTGGCGGAAC
>CM077442.1:0-60000 GCA_039654765.1 Mylopharyngodon piceus | reverse complement strand
CATATACCTCATGGACATGTATAATGCAGAGCCACATGATCAGAAAGATAAAGGACTGCACACTTATGAATAAGTCAAAAGCAAAGTAGAAGGTTGCATTTTAGAAAAGACACTTTGTTATTCATATGCAGTCCAAATGAAAAGAATCTATTAATTTGTACCCATAAAGTGCTGACAAACTCATAAAGGTCAGAGAAAGCAAGAACTATTCATTTAAGCAGGTAAATCTGACACATTTCCTCTTATAGCGTGTTCCACTTAATCAATCTATCGATCAACCAACGAACCAATCAATATACTGCATTTTACAAGCAAAACAGCTGATTGGCTCTTGTAAATGAAGGGCGGGACTTCCATGATACCTGCATTTGCAAATGCACTGTAAACCCTAATGATCAAAATAATTAATTGATTTGAGTTGGGTAAACTTAAATGAAACAAATTAGTTCAATCAAATTAACTTTTACGAGTATTTGGAACTTTTCGTTTTCTTTTGAGTTCACAAAACTGACACATTTTAAGTAATATGAACTTGACACTCGACAGGGAGAGTAAATGCTAAAATTAAGTGTTATATGTTTTTTTTTGTTTTTGTTTTTTTTTGAGCAAGATTAATGGTAAGTGGGAGATTTAGTAGTGTTTAATGTTTACTATGCTAATTTAGAAGAGTTTCTGTTATGTGGTTTTTCTTTTTTTTCCGGGTGGGGGACCATCATGGTGTACTTAGCAATTGTTATGCTATGCTAATGCTATCAAAGTATTGTGTTACCAATTAGCAAGTTAACATTTACTGAATTACTACTTAAAGCTAGCCAAGTTTCCACTACTAAAAATATTTGTTTACATGATAATTTTAAATACATGTATATGAATTAGCTGATTCAAATATTTCAAGTAAAGAGTAATTAAAATGTATGAGTACAAAATAAAAATCTGTCAGTTCTCCTCACTTAAACTGAATTTCTTAACTTGTAACTGATTACCTCAATTTTTTTGAGTTTTGCCAACTTATTCGGGTTTACAGTGTGTATGTTTTGCGATCAACAGTTATTTTGCCCATGTGTCATTAACAGAGCCAATAAATCCACAGTCCAAGTATTTTCAATGGATAACATGTTGAGAAAGTAATTAAAAGATATCGTAATCAGACCCAGTGGGCTTGTGGTTCTGAGTTATGCGTCATTAAGACTCAATCATGTCTCGTCTCTGCGGTTCTCCACATAATATCTTAATTATACCTGATGAACAACAGAAAGAATCGGCAGCTGAATGGCTGATGATCTGCATATGTGTGTGTGGAAACTCCCTTCAGAATTGATTCACTCTTGTGTGTTGGAGAGCCATCTGCAGACGCGTCCTGTGATTGGGTTGGATGTTCACTGGGAGATTAAGACTAATTGCTCTGCTCAAATGGCTGTGCAAGCATAACTCAAAGTACACTAGAGTCTAATTCACATCCAAATGGAAATCGAACAAACTGTTTACTAACCGCAGTCTGTTTGTGAAGAACATTCCCACTGCTACTGCAATGCTCGATGTATGTGTTAGGTTCACCTTTTTTCATTAACTACATTCTTACAATCAGCACAACTGTTTTCAGCATGTTTTCAGCCATATAGATATTTTTAATAGTATCTGATGCACGGATCCATTATACTGTTACACATGCGTTTTCTTTCTCAACTGTTTATGTTCACTTAAAACATAACAGACTGTGTTTACGTGAATACTCACCAAGACCGGCATTTTGACATTATTTTGTATGTATTTGACTGTTTAAGCGCAATAAGCAGCGAAAAAGAACTCAATTTAGTACTTTGGGTGTGAGCACATGAGTAAAATTATGCGCAATCCCACGCCAAAATTCAAGCCCTGTAACACTAACAATATTCATCCGGAGCAAATGAAATGAGTGAGTGAGGGGAGGAGGGCTTGTGTGTCGACTCACTGTTGGAGAGATGAGAGAGAGAGAAAGAGCAGCTGGTATCTTGTTCTGCGGAAAATGAATATTGGAAGCGTTTCACATATTTCAGTATCGATACGTATGGAAAAATCTGCATTTTTAACCAACACTAGATTGCACTTTGTTTATTATTTCAGATGTCTTTTTAAAAGAGTTCAACTGAAAAATGTATACATTATAAAATTCAACCCGCCAAAGTGGCTAGTAGAAGTGACTGCACATGTTGAAATATTAATAGGCTATTGGAAATGAGTGACTTCTGGTCTTTATTTTGTTGTAAAGAATAAAAAGGTGACATAACAATCGCATAACAGCTGTCTGTAAGCAAAATTGAACAAAGACCAACAGAACAGAATCGGGTCTAATTTGTCATTGTCATTATAACAATTATTGCTCTCTATGAGGTCATGAATGCATTCATTCACGTCTGTTCTGTGTCTATTAACGGACCCATCATGTTTGTGTAACACAGCACTGCTCTTCATGTCAAACTGCCTCATCTGAGCTGAAAGCAAATCAAAAAAATCTCTCTGGAGGTGCTATAATTGCAGGTGTATCACAGGAAAAGTTCAAATCATGAATCAGCAGAGGCCATCTATCATCAGAACATCACATCAGCACAAACATACAAGCACTTAATACTGCAGCGAGTTTCACCGGCTCTACCATAGCAACAGTACCGCTGTATTTATCAGCCGTTCATTGGTGAAATTAAAATGGACTAGCAGCAGTACAGCTAAATGCATCCACGGTTTGAGAATAAATTGTTATGAGGGGTGAACTCAAAAACAAAGGAGAGCTGGATCCAAACGCAGTGAGTTTAATAAAAGAATAAGCATAATAACAGATTTAACTCAGAGAACATAAAACCAGAGAATAAGTGCACCAAACATAACATCCATGTAGGACAAGACTCGACAAGGAACACGAGAAACACTGGGGTTTAAATACACAAGGGGTAATAGGCAAACAAGACACACCTGGGAACAATCAAAGAACTAATCAACAAGAAAAACTACAAAGGACTACAAAACATGGCGTAATACAGGAAATAACATAAAAGTCCACACAAGATCAGGGGAGCACAAGACAGGAATCATGAACCGCAGCTCTTAGGTAAATATTCTCTAACATCCTTGGGTAATTATTTCTGTTCAAGTACAGTTACTTTTATTTTAATAGGGGAATTATGAAATATCTACAACAGTTTTTCAAGCTTTGTTGATTTGGTGAACATAAATAGGCAATTCTGTAGCTTGAAGCAGGTAAATGAAGACACACATTGTAGATCAGGGGTTTTCATCAGTACATTTTCATGGCAAATATGATGATCCTCTTGAGAGAGACTCCCTTCCGGAAATATAAAGGAAACTATTAATGCATAAAGACTCATTTATACTTTGAAAAATACTCTTTGGCCCGGTTTCACAGACAGGGTTTAGATTAAGCCAGGATTAGGCCTTAGATCACTTAAGTAGCTGTTATAAATGTGCCTTAGGAAAAAACATTACTGGTGTGAATCTTGAGACAAAACAATGGCACTGACATACTTTAAGATATGTCAGTACAAGTTGCTTTCAGTTAAAACAGCTCAAACATGCATTTTAGTCTGGGACTAGCTTAAAGGGTTAGAAACGTCGAATCAGTGGTTTGGAGCGTGTATCAAACTGCCAAAGTCACGCCCCAAAGTGGTGAACCATTGAAATTTCGAAACACTTATGGCGTAACGAAACCTCGTTTACTGAAATCACGTGACTTTGGCAGTTTGATACGCGCTCTGAACCACTGAATTAAAACAAAAGATTCGTAAAGCTTTATGAAGCAGTGTTTTGAAATCGACCATCACTAGATATTGTCATAAAGTCGTTATTTTGTTATTTTTGGCGCACAAAAAGTATTCTCGTCGCTTCATAACATTAAGGTTGAACCACTGTAGTCACATGAACTGTTTTAAATACGTCTTTAGTAGCTTTCTGGGCATTGAAAGTTAACTATCTTGCTGTCAATGAAGGCTTCACTGAGCCATCGGATTTCATCAAAAATATCTTAATTTGTGTTCTGAAGATGAACGAAGGTCTTACGGGTGTGGAACGACATGAGGGTGAGTAATTAATGACAAAATTTTCATTTTTGGGTGAACTAACCCTTTAAGCCTTGTCTGTGAAACTGTTTTTTCTCCTATGAACCATTGGAGTGCTGTTAGATATAAAAGCTACAATTCAAAAGTTTTTTAAAGAAATTAATATTTTTATTCAGTAGGTATGCATTAAATTGATAAAAAGGTGAATGTAAAGGAATTTGTTACAAAAGATTTAAGCTTAAAATAAACTTTCAATTCATCAAATAATCCTGAAAAATGTATCACAGTTTCTATAAAAATATTAAGCAGCACAACTGTTTTCAACATTGATAATGTTTCTTGAGCAGTAAATCAGCATATTAGAATGATTTCTGAAGAATCATGTGACACTGAAGACTGGAGTAATGATGCTGAAAATTCAGCTTTTTCCCAAACTTTTCAACTGTAGTGTATATTTCATTGAATACTGAAAAATATCCATCAAATGGTACATAAAAAGTGACGGTTCTCTGTCATTCTTTGTCGTGTGCTGTAATGGATGGCTCATATATGCCCGGTGCCCTGGACTGAATGAGCACAAAGGCTTGGGTCGGTATAGTTATAGTAAAGTCTCCTCCAAAAGGTCATGCTGTCTGTGACAAACTCCCTGGAGGGTGAATGAAGATAAAACGGAATGTGAATACGACATAATGTCGGTTATGTTAGCCATTTGTCACTCAAAAGTTTCAGTTGAAGTTTCTGAGGAACTTGTGGAGGAACGTAACTGCCCCATAAAACTCCCATAAACAATCTTCTGGAACTCATTGAAGCAAAATACCTGCCATGAAGAACGGCTATTGTGAGCTGTCCTTATATTTGTGCTTGAAATGTCACTTGAAACACCACACCACCAGTGTCAAATCATCAATAACAGAGACTCACTTTATGTGGGAGATTGCTTATATAAGTCTTATGTCAGTGCCCATTCTTGATGATAATTGGTATTCTGCCTTTGAACACCTGAAGGACAAAATGAAGGAGCAGAGGCGTAACATACTTCATGATAAATAAACAATTGTTAAAAGTTTGACTAAAAATCTCCCCCAAAAAGTCTCAACCGTGTTAAAGCAACTTATTACAAGCACTTTTAGAGTTACTCCCTTATCTGATATATTCTGTCATTTTCAATTCATAGATGTCCTGTTTCTGTTTTCGACATTCTGCACAGCCACTCAAGCCTTTATTTTTCTGTTGTCTATCGTAATATATATAGGGCCCGAGCACCGATGGTGTGAGGACCCTGTTGTAATTGCTCAGTCAATTATTCTTCTTCTCCAAAATGAATCACATTTTTGAGGGCCTAAACATGCTTGAAAACTCATGAAACTTTGCACACGCATCAGAAGTGGTGAAAATTTACGTCCGTTCTGGGTTTCAGAATTAGGTGTGGCAAAATGGCTCGATAGCGCCACCTACAAAATTTCAATTACGTGCCCCTGACGCTATGTTTCACATACAAGTATGAAATTCAGTAGACACATGTAACAGCCCAATACCTACAAAAAAGTCTCTAGGTGCAAAATCTGTAAACCCAACAGGAAGTGAGATATTTTGAATTTTCTCTGCAAAATTTTTGCAGGTTTTGCCATTTCCAGACGTTGTACTTTAACAAACTCCTCCTAGAGCTTTAATCAGATCAAGGTCATATTTGGTCAGTGTAATCTAAAGGCCTTTGCGACGTTAAATTGTGAAGATCTTGAGTTTTCCATGTCCGATCTGCTTAAAATTTACATGTGTGATAAGAGTCCTGACCTGAAGAGATCTTTATGCCAATATTCAGTTACAGTCAGAGCGCCACCTGCGGGCAACAGGAAATGACATGTTTTACACTGTGATTAACTCCTCGTAGAGATTTAACCAGATCAACATCATATTTGGTCAGTCTAATCTTAAGGCCTTAGCGATGTTAAATTGCGAAAATCTTGAGTTTTCATTGAAGGGTGTGTCCGTGGCGGCCTGACAACATCGTTCGCCATGAAACAGGAAGCTGTTGTAACTCAGGCATACAATGTCCGATCTGCCCCAAACTTCACATGTGTGATAAGGGTCCTGGCCTAAAGACATCTACATGCCAATATTTAGTTAGTCATAGCGCCACCTGCTGGCAACAGGAAATGGCATGCTTTACACTGTAATTCACTCCCAGAAACACTTCATTTTCAATATGCCACAAAGTACCAAACACACTAGAAACACGTTAAATCATGCAACACTTGGCTAAGTGTTAATGTGTGTGATTTACGCCATGAAACAGGAAGTTCTTATAACTCAGGCATACTATGTCCGATCTGCTCCAAACTTCACATGATTGATAATAGTTCTGGCCTGAATACATCTACATGGAAATATTCAGTTACAGTCAAAGCACCACCTGTTGGCAGCAGGAAGTGTGGCACGTCAAAATTACTTTGCCATATTTCTCCTGTATTTACTCGCTTACATGCATGTCGCCCACTGTTCACTGTTTTCTTAAGGCCACCGAGTGCCGGTGGCCCCGGGTGCAAGGGCCCTTTCATCGCTGCTTGCAGCTTTAATTTAAAATGTAATTTATTCCTGTGGTTGAAGCTGAATTTTCAGCATCATTACTCCAGTCTTCAGTGTCACGTGATCCTTCAGAAATCATATGATTTGCTGCTCAAGAAACATTCCTTATTATACAGTTGTGCTTATTAACATATATATTTTTGTTGTCGAAGCCATTAAACATTTTTTTGATGAATAGAACATTCAAAAGAACCACATGTATTTGAAATTGAAGCCTTTGTGACATTATGGCCCGGTTTCACAGACAGGGCTTAGCCTAAGCCAGGATTAGACCTTAGTTCAATTAGGAAATTTAAGTAGCTTTAATAAACGTTCACTAGAAAAAAAACATTACTGGTGTGCATCTTGAGACAAAACAATATCACTGACATATTTTAAGATATGTCAGTGCAAGTTACTTTCAGTTAAAACAGCTCAAACAGGCATTTTAGTCCAGGACTAGTTTAAGCCTTGTCTGTGAAACTGGGGGAATAAATGTTTTTACTGTGAATTTTGATTTAATGCAACTTCTTTAAAAAAATATATTATAAAATATTACTGTCCCCTAACTTTTGAACAATAGTGTATACATGATTGTTGTAAAACTCACAATGTATAAAAATAATTGGCTATGAATCCATAATATATATACCAATGCATTTCTTTATAAAAATATAAATTTGCATAGGCGATCGCACCTCTTCAACCCTTGAACACAGGCGTACCACAGGGGTGCGTGCTCAGTCCAACCCGATACACCTCCTTCACTCAGGACTGCAATCCAATTCATTCTTCCAACTCCATAGTAAAGTTTTCTGATGATACCACAAGGGTCTCAATTCGGAAAATCAAGAAACTGCCTAGAGGGAGGAAGTACAACCTCTAATTCAGTGGTGTACTGACCATAATTTGGTAAGGTAACACCACAAAACCCAAAGAGATCATCGTAGACTTCAGGACTAGAAAGACCACCCACTCCCACTTCTGTATCAATATAGAGGAAACGGAGAGTGTATATAACATTAAGTTCCTTGGAGTCTACAAAAAAAGAAAGACTCTTGGTCCATCAATACCTCTCATCTGGTGAAGAAAGCACAACAAAGGCTAGTCTTCCTGCGAAAAATGAAGCAGGCCAGGATATCTATCTACACAGCTCTTAGAGAATTTCTATCATTGTACTATAGAAAGCATACTTGCCTGTGGGGGTTTATTGTGTGGTATGTTAGCTGCACTGGGGAACCCTGCAGAGAACGGTGTCGTGTAGTTAGAACAGCACAGCGGATCATAGGCATTGAGTTCCCGAACTTGGATACGGTGTATGCCTGTCGGTTACACACAAAGGCCAGCAGCATTATTATGGATCCCACCCATCCGGGACGCAGAATGTTTGTCAGTTTACCGTCTGGGAAGAGGTACAAAGCCATTAAGTCCAGGACAAACAGACTAAAGCACAGCTTCCGTGCCAAAGCTGTAGCTGCACTTAGACCTCCCACTCCCCCACACCCCCTTCATTTTCAACAGTAACTCCCTAATTCTTTATAACTATGAAGGACTAAGGACTGTTTTTAAACGTTGAAGGGCATTTAACACATGCACTACAACATTATTTTTAATGTGCAATATGCCTTCAGGGGTTTTTATGTAATTTAATGTGTATGTTTATATTTTGTACAATGACAAGTATCTTACTTACTTACTATGCAAATTGTTGCATTGAATTAAATTCAACAATCTACATAAATGTTTTATAAATGATTTGCAAAAATTGTTTTCTTCAAATTTAAAGAAAACTGTTCCCTTTTGAGGGAACTTCTATCCTGCTGACGCTATGGGGACGCGCCCTCGTGGAACACACGCTGTGTCCGAAATCGAATACTTCCCTACTATATAATATGCAAAAAACACTAGGCCAAAAGAGTAGTGTATCCGAATACATAGTATTTGAAAAACAATAGGTGAAAAGTCCCTGGATGTCCTACTATTTCCACCGGGATTCTGAAGTGTGCATTCGATGGACACTTTACTATCCCATAAGGCCACGGGAGGGGATTTATGAATGGAAGTGAAGCAACTGACACTGGTAGGTCACATGATAACGACAACATGGCGGATGTAGTACGTCCAAATTTCATTCGTACTACCCATATTCATACTATATAGATCAGGGGTATTCAGTTAAAGGGGACCTCTATTATGCCCCTTTTTACAAGATGTAATATAAGTCTCTGGTGTCCCCAGAATGTGTCTGTGAAGTTTCAGCTCAAAATACCCCACAGATCATTTATTATAACATGTTTCAAATGCCCATTTTGGAGTGGAAGGAAAAACATGCTGTTTTCGTGCATGTATCTTTAAATGCAAATGAGCTGCTGCTCCCCACCCCGATTTCCAGAAGAGGGCGGAGCCTGTACAGTTTGTGCCTCAGATACTCTGCCAAAAACTAAAACATCTGTTTGGTTTTGATTATCATCTCTATCGCAGTCACGCTCACATGACATCGCAGTTTTTCATCATCATGAAAGTTTATTATCTGCATGCGTTTTAAAGCCATATCAGTCTAAACTTCTGAGATATGGTTTTCTGAGCGCACACATCTGAAGCACTCACAGAAAGCTGGCTGTCAGACGGCACATCCCGTGAGTATTAAACTGAGTTCTCTTTCACGTCTTATTGCACTTAAACTGTCAAATACACACAAAGTTCACATAAACAGTTGGTTATGTCTGTGAACATAAACAGCAAGTAAAGAAATCGCATGTGTATATTAGGTCTGTGTATTAAAATGAAAGCAGCGTAATGTACAGTATCTACTGCTATATATGCTGTTAGTATGAATCAAACAACAAAAGACAAACAGAAAATCACTCACTGCTCTTGAATAACTTCAGTAGTTATAATAAAACACATTTCTTACCTGATTGCTGCTGTTAAATGCTCTGGCGAGGAGATAAACATTTATTTCGGGGTTGATAGTGTTGCCATTGAAATTCGAGTCATGAACCGCTCTGAGTATAACTTCACGGGTTGCCTTCTCTTAATTACGGTTACGACATGGCGCAGCATAAGCTCATTGTTTTGGTTCAGGACGAACTGTAAAAGGTGGCTGCTGTTTTGGTGTCGGTGCTCGGTGACTGACGTCTGTCTACAACTCTGCATAGCATAAAAAACGCTGAATCTGATGATGTGTGATGTCTGCGCGAGCAGGTGAGCAAGGGTATGTAAATACATATGCTGACAGGCGACATCGTATCATTGCATTCGGACCAAATCCAATGATTGGATGAACACTTTATGGTCCTACACCTTGCACAGACGATATATATATATATATATATATATATATACACATACATACATATACATATGGCAAGCCGTATTGACTTTTATTCATTCTCAGGATATGAATTCATGATATCAACAATTCAATTCTTGATATCAGGAATTGCATTTCCACTAGTAACAATGTTAATTCTTGATATCAACAATTCAATTTTTGATATCAGGAATTACATTTCCACTAGTAACAATGTTAATTCTTGATATCAGGAATTACATTTCCACTAGTAAAAACTAGAATTCTTGATATCTGTAATTGAATTTTCTCTAGTGAAATGTCACCATAGGCTGCCATAGGCTGCTCAAATTCAATTGTTGATATCAAGAATTGATTTCTTACTAGTTGAAATTCCAATTTCACATATCAGAAATACAATTCTTACTAGTAAAAATCATCATTTTTGATATCAAAAATTCACATTTTTACTAGTAACAATGTAATTATTGATATCTGAAAATGTATTTCTGATATCAATATAATTTCAGATATCTAAAATGGCTTTCTTATTAGTAACAATCACATTCATGATATCAGAAACTAACATTGTCACTAGTGACAATCAAATTATTGATATCAAAAATGAACATTGTTACTAGTAGCAATTCAATTGTTCATATTAAGAATAGATATTTGCACTAGTAACAAAGTTATAATTAATAATTCCTTACATTTATATAGCGCTTTTCTGGGTACTCAAAGTGCTTTACATATGGAAGGGGGAATCTCCTCAACCACCACCAATGTGCAGCATCCACCTAGATGAAGCGACGGCAGCCATATTGCGCCAGAACGCCCACCACACACCAGCTTATTGGTGGAGAGGAGACAGAGCGATGAAGCCAATCAGTGTATGGGGATGATTAGGAAGCCATGATGGACAGAGGCCAATGGGCAAATGTGGCCAGGATTGAGGGGTTACACCCCTACTCTTTTCGAAGGACATCCTGGGATTTTTAACGACCACAGAGAGTCGGGACCTCGGTTTAACGTCTCATCTGAAAGACGGTGCTTTTTGACAGTATAGTGTCCCCATCACTATACTGGGGTGTTAGGACCCACACAGACCACAGGGTGAGCACCCCCTGCTGGCCTACCTAACACCTCTTCCAGCAGCAACCTAGTTTTCCCAGAAGGTCTCCCATCCAGGTACTAACCAGGCTCAGCCCTGCTTAGCTTCAGTGGGCAACCAGTCTTGGGCTACAGGGTGATATGGCTGCTGGCCATTAATGATATCAAAATTTATGATTTTTACTAGTAAGAATTGTATTTCTGATATGTGAAATTGGAATTTCAACTAGTAAGAAATCAATTCTTGATATCAACAATTGAATTTGAATGGCAGCCTATGGTGACATTTCACTAGAGAAAATTCAGTTACAGATATCAAGAATTGAATTGTTGATATCAAGAATTCATATCCTGAGAATGAATAAAAGTCAAAACGGCTTGCCATAAATACATTTAGACCACTTAACTCAGTGACTGCTATCAAGATGTGAAGAGACTTTTAACCAGCATAACATAAAATGTTTCTGGAACAAATCGCCTACCCTGCCTTTAATTGACTGACAACATGAAGCTGTTACCTACAACACATCCATCCCTTACCTCGTCTGAGGAGCTTTGAAGACAATCTGGACATTTTCTTCAGGGTTATTCAGTGTTGAGTAAATGTCACATCACCTCTGTCTGAAGGGCATTATCACAGCGATCTTCTCCCTCCGACTTCAGCTCATTCAGAGCCGATAACAGCTGACGTGTGGCTTATTCTGGCTGTGTGAAGACTGAGAGAACTGAAGGAATCCAGAGGGAGAAAATCACCAATAACACTGAAGTCTTACAGATAGCGGCATTGACCTCAACCGGTGCTGGAGGGCATCTCCCACAATCCTTTGCATGTGTCAAATTTATGTACTTATTTATTTTAAGTGAACTACACTACAGTTCAATATTTTGGGGTCGGTAAGATTTTTTTAATGTTTAACAATGATGAAAAGTTGTGCTGCTTAATATTTTTGTGGAAATCATGTTACATTTTTTCAGGATTCTTTGATGAATAGAAAGTAAAAAAAAAACAGCATTTATTTGAAATAAAAATCTTCTGTAACATTATAAATGTCTTTACTGTCACTTTGTTCAGTATAATGCATAATGCTTGCTAAATAAAAGTAATAATTTCTTTACTGGCCCCAAACTTTTGAGTGGTAGCATATCCCTTTAAATAACCAACAGTGAGAACATGGGAAGTGCACATGACTCTGTTAAACGAAGATTTGCTGGTTTTGAGAAGAAAACATCACAATTGAATGACGAAATGTCTCGAGGCGCATCTCTTTACCTCACAAATGTGTATTATCCATCATAACATCAGTCTGAGACAAAAGCTGGCGAGATGTCCAGTGACGTCAGTGCTGTGACTGATTTCTGCTGGACTCACTGGGAGGTCTTCATCACAGCACCGCTGAACAGGACAGGATTAATAGAGGAACAAAGACAACCAGCTGGGCGTGACGTGACAAACCCCTTCCAATCGAGGAGGAGAACATGATTGAGCCTTTGAACATCTAACAGTGTCCTGCTGCGAATATGACAGGAACAGACACTTATGCTTTTGTGTAATTTCATTCTGATTTTTTGAGCAGCTCATGTGGATTTCCTGACAATGTCGTTGTAGTTGAAGTGCGAATCCTTTCATTTCCTCATGCGGTGTTTTATCTGAAGGTATGCGATAGTGGAATGAATCAGAAGAACAAACTTTAGAGATGTTCTAGTAGCTTTTATGTAGGCATGACAAAGTTAGTTTTGTGAAACAATAACATTGTGTGATGAATTGGACAAAATTGTATGTGTTAGTCACTTCTGCCAAATACCTTGATGGTGTGATTCTGTCCTTTTTCAGAGCTTGCTTTTCCTTCTATTTAAAACAAAATTTCAGACCTTCTGTCTATCATCTCATTTTGTGTTTCACAGACATTAAAAAATAACACCAGGTTGGAATGACATGAGGGTGAGTAAATGATGTCCTTTAATTAAATAAACACTTTACAATAAGGTCCATTAGTTAAAGTTAGCTAATGCATTAACTAACATGAAGTAACAATGAACAATAAATTTGATACATTCATTAATAATAAAAATACAACTGTCCATTGTTAGTTCATGTTGGCATTGATCCACTAAATAATATTAACAGATAAAACTTTTGCTTTTAATGTAGTAAATGTTTAAGATCAATTAAGAATAATAAATGCTTTAGAAGTATTTTATTAATTTATGTTAAATAATGTAGTTATTTATTGTTAACAAATGGAACCTTCTTGTATAATGTTACCAATTAAAGGGGTCGTGAATTGAGAAATGAACTTTTCCTTGAGCTTTTGATATATAAGAGGTCATTGTACTATAAGAATTTCCTGTAAGTTTCAGAACTAAAAACTTCCTTGTTAGTCCAAAAACAGCTTTTATTGACTACAGGCCCAGCGAATGACTGATCCTGGAATGTGCCTATCTATGACATAGATAGGTGAAACCCCGCCTCCGCAGAAAAAATCAACGCCTACTTCATTATTGCAACATTAGCCCCGCCCACTGGTGTGTTAGTGAGATGAGGAGAGAAGAGCGATACAACAGGACAAAATTAAAGGGGGGGTCTAATGCTATTTCATGTATTCTGACTTATTTACACTGTTAAAGAGTTGGATTTTCATGCTAAACATGGCCAAAGTTTCAAAACACGAGTTGGACGTATGATTTCTGTGCCAAAAATACTCTTCCAAATCCTCATAAACTTCGCAATCTTTTTTTCGAGTGTGGGCCTTTGTAATGTCATAAAGGTCGGAATTCAACCCCATCAACGCGCGTTCGGCTTTACGGAAGTCCTCGGCAGCGCTGCACAGGTCACAGGACTTCACAAAATCAACAATGTCACCAAAAATGTGTGTTTTTGGTTGTGAGGGAAAGATAACCTTGCTTCCCAAAGAACCCAGTGTTCAGTGGAGCTGAGAGTTTTGTTCTCATGCATTACATTGATGCGCTCTCGATATTTGTTATTAAATTCACCATAGAAACTGATAGTTGCACTTTTTTATTAATTAAAATGAATGGAGAATATCTCGTGTTTTTCCGTGGCTGCTCGAGCCCTCAGGATCGGCGCTAATGGTTTCATAAACAAGGCCCAGTTCCACGCTGGATTTACAGATTGTTTGAAACTGAAAGATGGAGCGGTCACAGTGATAATGATCCCGGTCATGAGTCAGAACCGCAGGTGGTGAGTAAAACTGCTTCAAATGTCTGTTTTGTTGGCAGTTGGCGCCTAAGTGCATATAATGTAAACAACACGAAAGTAGTGAATTCATAAATTCATTATTCATCATTCACTATACACTATATTCATTATAGTGATTCAAAAGTTATCCAGGGATAATGCGATGGTGTATTGTGTGTGTTTAAATACAGTTGTTTAGCTGACCATCGATAGCTTGCAGACGATCGCTACACAAAAGCTGCGGATGCTCGTCACTCTTTAGCTCCGCTCACACGGCACGCCTCCGGGAGCTCGGCTGTTTTCGGAAAGACTTGGTACAGCGTATGTATCTTTTTTGTTTTTCTTATTTTGTTGAAATATCTTTTTTTTTTTTTTTTCCATTTAGTACTGCCCTTCGGAAGCAACAGAAGATACTTGCATGTTTCCCAGAAGACAAATTAAGTACAATTTACCTTGATCTTCAAATTCAAAAGTTTTCACCCCCCGGCTCTTAATGCATCGTTTCCTTCTGGAGCATCAGTGAATGTTTGCAGCTTTTTTAATAGTTGTGTTTGAGTCCCTCAGTTGTCCTCCATGTGAAAAGATGGATCTCAAAATCACTCAGTCACTGCTGGAAAGGGTTCAAATATGCAAAAAATGCTTGAAAACCGAAGAATCTGCAGGACCAGGAGGATTTTTCTGAAGAATATTGGGCAGTTTAACTGCTCAGGACAAACAAGCGACTCAAGAACAACCATCACAAAACAAAAAAACAATCGTAGATCATCCAGGTAACCAATAATCTGTAAAATATCTTACTCAGGACAGTACTAAATAAAAAATAACATGCATTTTGTATGATCTCTCTTATTTTGTTAAAATTATTCACATTTTCACAGATTCTGCAAATGGTTCCCATACTTTTTCATGCAACTGTAACAAATGGAACCTTCTTGTATAATGTTACCAATTAAAGTATCAATCAAACAGTGCAAGTTTATCAGTGACTGAGTTCTAGACACAAGCCAAAACTCCTGTTATTCAACGAATCTCTTAGTTACAATGTGTTTGCACTGTCAGTGACGGTGAAAGCATTCATTAGTGTGCAGAAAATGAGTTGTAATGACGAGATCACTGCTTTCATGCGCTCAACAACATGTCTGTGATCGGCTGTTCATCACTGCAACCTTTCATGCCACGATCTAAATATAATGCCATAGATATAAATGATATAAATGTAATGCAGAGTAATACTTAGCTATTTCAAATGGAAAGATGTTAGCCAATCACAGCAGTGGGCGTTTACACTGAAGTCTCATAGACACGCCCCTTAGAACAGAGCGTTCAAATAAGAGGACTAAATTCAGGGTAGGAAAAATGTCTTTTATTTCTAAATTATGACAATTTTTGATGTAAAAAGCATATTAACATTATAAGTGCACCCCAGGAAACATTATAAAACAATAAAACAAGACTTCTTTTATCAAACAGCTCCACCAACTAAGTTGAACATCTTGGCTGTTCTGGTCTTCTCAGGAGAAACCTCCATGATTTAGTACAATATTACAGTAAATATCAATTATTAAATCCATGTCAAACCTGTAGCCAGACAGATGGCGGCAAAACACATTTAAAAGAACGTTGTCTTTTGTAACAAGTGACGTCTCCACCAGAGATTTCCATTGAACATCTGTGGCTGCAATGAAACCAAAACAAAGCAAAGATGATGGAGATGTTTCACACTAGAGCGTCCACATCATTCATCCAAAGAGTTTGAGCATTTTAATGAGCGAGAGGCAGATTCTGCAGGGACTCCTGCAACCAGAGGAACTGTTGAGTAAATGGAGGAAAAAGTTGCTCACAAAACAACACTGCATAATATGTGAAGAAAACGTCTGTGTTGAAATTTCAGATTGAGATCTTCATGAGGTCATGACTACAGTGCTGAAAACGCTTAAACGATCTGCTCTCACGAACCGACAGATGCAGAAATAGATGTCATATTTTCTGGAGAGGTTCATTGGCGGCTACGATGGTATCCAAGTCTCCCTGGCTGAAAAAGACCAAGATTTCCCTGAACTTGAGGACGAGATGCACAATCTAAGCACCCATCCTAATATTCAATCTGTTCCAAGCCCCTGGAGATGTCAGCTGAAAAAGACAGTAGTTTTAGAGTCACATTATTACATTTTGAGAAGATTATGAAAACTATTTTTTTAAATACCATGCACCAATGAAACATTCACAATAAAGACAGGAATGTGTAATACCCACCGTAACACAAAGAGCCTCCAGCATACAGAGGATTTTAGACGAGCACTTAAACGCGGCGGTGACCTTCTCCTCACGTCCTTCACAGCTACGCCAGTGTCATTACACTGACAGCGGCAGATTTACGGGTGAGAACAGCAGGCCGCGCAGTCGTCCGTCATGCATACGCTCACGGATCCTCTCAACGTAATATATTCAGCCGACAAACATTAGAATCAGCAAAATGCAAACGCAAACAACTGCTGAAGAACGAGCCGGGGAACTTCACAAGGTTGTGACAGTGATTGTGATGCTGCTGAGACCTCTGAACAAAACCAAGAGCTCATCATGTAGGAAACCAGATTACAATAATTAAAAAGTTTTTGATTGTAAGCATAAAAGATCATTTAACATAGATGCACACACACAAAATCATCATAATACAGGATACACATTTATTAATATTATATATATATTTTTTTTTTGTATGAACAGTCTGAAATGTTTAAATTAGCACCATCAAAAGTGTAAGTTTAAGTACCAATCACATGTGCAACTACTGACATACAGTACTGGAATACAGAAGAAATATTCACTATACCTGGAACATGAAGCTGTTGCACCAAATAGTTCTGACAGAAGCAGGTAGATACAATACGTATTAAATAATCCTAACAAACATTAAAAAACACGTTTCATTTAAATACATACAAAAGTACAAGAACAAAACGTGAAAAAAACTGCTGAATTTCACAGTAGTGAAATTTGTCTAGCACCTGTTGTGACCTTGTGCAACCTGGTAGATCGGAGCCAAGGTCTCAAACACACACATAAGCTCTGTTCCAAAACCTAGTGAGCATTTTAAGGCATCAACGGCATGTGAAGGTCAATTTGTATGCTATACATTTCATGCTTATAGGAGTAGCATAAAACTCATTGAGGTGTTGCCTTTGAAGAGCACTCCCAAATGGTCACTAGTGAGGTTTTATTTCAGTTAGGGTGCTATCTAAGAAGGCAGCTCCCTATGTAGGCAGTAGGTGGCTCAGTATGTTTTGAAACAGAGTCTCTCATGCACACATATGCAGTGTCGCTCTCGGCCATGGGGTTATTTTATGAAATACAAACTTAAAATTTCACATTTTCTGACCACATCCTGACTGTAAAGTACCTTGTAAACTCCCAGAAATTGTATCTAGATATTAATTATGAGATTTGGACTGTAATGTTTGTTGCAAACTTATTCTTAAATTCTGTGAAATAAAACGGGTCTGTCTATACATGGGATATGTTTGCATATGTACTGCCTCTATTGCACAAAGTGAAAATTTTACATTTTAAACGAAGGCATTATTGTCTCATACGGACAAATTAATCAGACATACAAGCACAAAGACTCAAGGGGAGCATGTTTGAGTGCGACAACTGTGGCACTGCAGCACCATCAGACTTGTGGGCCGTTCACACAGGACACATTTTTCCATTCCACTGCACAATTTTTTTATTGTTTGTCAATGAAAACGCGATAGATGGACATGTTTGACCGCTGCGCTCCCATCTTTTGCAGCGTCTTGTGCATGACGGCGCTCAAGTTCAACTTTTAAAAAATGCGTCTCTAGACCTTGCATTTTTTTCACTTCACTGACATCCGTCTGCATTTTTAAATGCAAAAATGTGGGCTGTGTCTGAAATCGCCCCCTATAGCCTTAAATAGGGCACTATTTGTGGGGAAAGGCATTTTTTAGTGCCATCCGAAATCATAGTGGACATTATCGAGGGCACTCGTTCAATCCCACAATGCACCACAATAACGAATGTACAACCGATCTACGCTCAGCGGCTAGAGAATACCCATAATGCACTGTGAGAGTCGCGCACCGAATGAATTCCCGCGTCTGACCAGAAGATGGCACCCACAGCTCATTCATTCATCCATCCATCCATTTTCCAAACCGCTGGTCCAATGTGGGTACAGTGTAATATCATACAGGTATAAATTCCTTTTTAATTGATTATTAAATTGTTTAAGGTTTATACATAGTTTAAGAAAAATCTTTTCATTACTACTGGAGCTGCCAGTTTGCTAAGTTTCAAATGATTATTAAACAGCAAGCACAAACTATGCAAAAGCGCACACTCAGTGTCCGAATTCACTCACTCGTTTTCATTTTCTCTTTTAAGTGAACTATATTAGTGGACCAATGTATGGAATAGTGATTGAGGGTATAGGGGGCGATTTTGGACACAGCCGTGTTCTGTGTGAATGATCCCTAAAAGATGATTAGTCAAATACATGACATTTATTGTACCCTGATTTTACTACACCTTAAAGGAACAGTGCACCCCAAAACTAAAAATTCTCTTGTCATTTATTTATCCTCATGTCCTTTATTACTTGTTAGATGTTTTGGAGAATGTTCATGCTATGTTTTCCATAAAATGAGAAGCATATAGAGAGCAAAGGTCATAACATTAGTTACACTACCGTTCAAAAGTCGGTAAGATTTGTTAATGTTTTTGAAAGAAGTCTTTTATTCTCACCAAGACTGCATTTATGTGATCAAAAATACAGAAAAACTGTAATATTGTGAAATATTATTACAATTTAAAATAACTTTTATATTTGAATATATTTTAAAATGTAATTTATTCCTGTGATCAGAGCTGAATTTTCAGCATCATTACTCCAGTCTTCAGTGTCACATGATCCTTCAGAAATCATTCTAATATGATGATTTGCTGCTCAAGAAACATTTCTCATTATTATCAATATTGAAAACAGTTGTGTTGGTTAATATGTGTGAAAACGGTGACAATTTATTTTCAGAATTCTCTGATGAATAGAAAGTTCAAATGAACAGGATTTATTTGAAATAGAAATCTCGTATAATGTTATAAATGTCTTTACTGTCATTTTTGATCAATTAATGCATCCTTGCTGAATAAAAGTGTTCATTTCTTTCAAAAACAAAAAAGCGGTAGTGTATGACACTATTTTTAATTATTCTGAAGCCATAAGATACCTCTGTGCAATTTAAGTAGACATTACTTCAATTTCTAGCGTTCAAAAGAAGAAATGACAGCATATTGGTTCCGAAGGACATGAGTTTGAGTAAAATAATGACAATATTTTCATTTTGGGGTGAACTAACGAAGCACCAAAAGCAACAGACTAATGAAGACTCACTTGTTTACACTGCAGAAGATACCATGTACTAATATATGAAATAACACAACAAATATCTAAAACACACAGAGAGTGTGGTAAATAATGAAAAGAAAATAGTGGCCACATTCTGAGAGAGCCACAAATTAGCCTAGTTTTATATAAAATACATAAACCCTAAGAGAAAAACTACTCGATTGGGTCACTTATTATCAGCTTGGCTGTTCGACTGCATTGAGATGGCTCTTTATGAATTAAATAACACAAGCTACTTTAGCTCTTCTACAAAACCTAGTGAGCTGCCTATGTATGCAGTATTTTAAGGCTCTCAGTGTGAAGACTGTTCAAAAAGGTAGGCAGCATGATTATACTACCTTAAAGGGTTAGTGCACCCAAAAATGAAAATTCTGTCATTAATTACTCATCCTCGTGTCATTCCAAACCCGTAAGCACCCGCGTCACTTTATAAAATTGAGGTTAAACCACTGGAGTCACATGGATTGCTTTAATGATGTCTTTACTACCTTTCTGGACCTTGAAAGTGGTAGTTGCGTTGGATCTCTATGGAGGTCAGAAACCTTGGATTTCATCAAAACGATCTTTATTTGTGTTCAGAAGATGATCGAAGGTCTTACGGGTGTGGAAAGACACGAGGGTGAGTAATTAATGACAGTATTTTCATTTTTGGGTGCACTAACCCTTTAAAGTCTTCTTTTGCTGCAGATGCACACAATGAGAACTACAATAATGCATTGCATGATCTATTATTATATGCATGCATAATGCAAGGATATAGCTCAAACAGTAGAGTATGGCACTAGCAAGGAATGCATGAACTAATAAAATGTATACTGTGAATGCAATGTAAGTCACATCTACCAAATGTTACCAAATCTACCATTGTTAGATTAGCAACAGGCTAATTCCAAACTCTACTGAAATCATTTGTAAGGAGTAAGGCAGATCACTAGGTTTTGGTTACAGAGCCAATATAACAATACAAGTAATTATTATACTCAGAAATAAAAGCAAAAACAAGACAAAAGATAATTGATCTGAGTCAGTTATTGGCCAACCAGTGGCCTTAAGAAAGCACCCACAGCTGGTTATCTGGAGAAATGAGCCAGTATGCTGAAGAAGTCACTTTCAGGGATTAAAGGGTGGATTACAGCAAAACATGACAAAACAAGAAACCTTCAAGTCCAAAAACAAGAAACAAACGCAAGTACGCAAACGCTTGACCAACACACTGCAAGTACATACTTTGGTGGTAACAAACCTCAGTGCCTTCAAAAGTTTGCATAGTGTGTTCTGCTTGAAAATATCTGTTCCACTGCTTTCAGGCTGCTTTCATTTTCACGTAATAACATTTTAAAAATATAAAACATATTATTCTTGACAGTACAAATGGGAAAGGCAAAAATAAGCCTCTATGTGTTGTTGTGCCTGGGGTCATTAACTCTTGGGGTGTATTTTGTTGGTGTAAAAGTCTCTGCAGGTCTGACAGCAGCGTTGGTACCAGCGCATGTCCTGGCACAGGTTCTTATCTCGGATCACCCTGCAGTAAACCGCCCACTGATCCCCCGTGCACTTGTACGTCAATGCAGCTGCCAGGAATGACAGAAGGACAGGAAAAGGCATTTCATAGATTCAATTATATGACATGATCCCTGACAACATGCATACATCACTCCAGACATGTAAATGTGTACAGTCCTAGAAGACTACATTCTTACCAAGTTCAAAATGAAAATTTCTTTTGTGCAGTTCTTTTAGTATCATTGATATATATTTTTGATAATATTTTCAATTAGATTTTATTTTTATAATTTAATTTTAAAGTTTTAGTAATTTTGTTGGGTGTTTTGTCATTTTTTTTTTTTATGTCTGTGTAGTTAAGTTTTAGTTTTCATTTATTTAGTTTTAGTTATTTTATACTTCAACTTAAACTAAACAAAAATGAGAACTATTGCCTTGTCAACCAGTCAGAATAAAATAAGCAGGTTTAATTTATGTTTTATATTATTTCAGTTAATATATATTTATTTTATTTCAAGTAATTCAATTTTTTTATGGTTATAGTTTTAGTTTAGTTGTAGTTTTAACTATAAAACCCACAAAGTCTATATACTGTAAAGCTCATCTTTTAAAGCCAAATGATGCTATAATTCAAGCATTATCCAGTAATATAATGTAACTATAGTAATGCATCATAAAAAGAGACAGAAATGGATTTGTTTTTATGTGATTTATGTGTATTTAGGGACAAATAATGAACATGAGTGTATACAGGCCCGGCGCCATGAGGGGGCAAAAGGGGGCATTGCCCGCTCAGATCTGATTTGTTTCAATTTATAACCCCCACCCCCCAAAATGATTTTAGCCGAGGGGGACCCACCCTCTGAAACACAATGGCCCCCTCATGAATGCCCCCCAGTTCGCCTGTCCTGGTGCCGGCTCTGAGTGTATACATCAGGATACACACACGTCTTTAACGGTAATGTCTTACCCAGTCGAGGGGAGGTGATGGTGTTCACATTGACTTTTACGTTACACGCCCCCTGATGACACTGCCTGTATGCGGGGGGCTTCGGGACTACTGGACAGTCGCTGCCATGACGACCGGTCACTTTGTGCATGCATTGGACCACTCTGGATTGCAAGCCCCGCCCACAGGATGATGAGCACTGCAATGAATCAATGATGACATCACAATAGATTTAAAAGTTTTTCACATCATAACCTGCTCTGACAAACTTCATTGTACTCACTAAAAAGTGTAATCAATATTCCAAAACAGCTCATATCTACTTGAACTCTACTGTCAATGTCATGTTTAAATAGTAGATTATTCGGTACTCAGATTAGGGCTGTAAAATCAATTAATCGCGATTAATCGCATCTAACATAAAAGTTTGTGTTTACATGATATATGCGTGTATGTTTACTATATTTTTATATATTATATATATTTCTTTGTGTGTGCATATACAGTATATATAAACACACACAAACATGCATATACACTGCTCAAAAAAATTAAAGGAACAGTTTGAAAACACCAGATCTCAATGAGGAAAAATATCATGTTGGATATCTATACTGATATGGACTGGGTAATGTGTTAGGAATGAAAGGATGCCACATCATTTGATGGAAATAAAAATGATGAGCCCACAGAGGACTGAATTCAAAGACACCCTGAAAATCAAAGTGAAAAAATGATGCAGCAGGCTAGTCCATTTTGCTGAAATTTCATTGCAGCAACTCAAAATGATACTCAGTAGTTTGTATGGCCCCCGACGTGCTCGAATGCATGCCTGACGACGTCGGGGCATTCTCATAATGAGAGGACGGATGGTTTCCTCCCAGATCTAGACCAGGGCATCACTGAGCTCCTGGACAGTCTGACGTGCAACCTGGCGGCGTCAGATGGACCGAAACATAATGTCCCAGAGGTGTTCTATTGGATTTAGGTCAGGCGAGCGTGGGGGCCATTCAATGGTATCAATTCCTTCATCCTCCAGGAACTGCCTGCATACTCTCGCCACATGAGACCGGGCATTGTCGTGCACCAGGAGGAACCCAGGACCCGCTGCACCAGCGTAGGGTCTGACAGTGGGTCCAAGGATTTCATCCCGATACCTAATGGCAGTCAGGGTGCCATTGTCTAGCCTGTAGAGGTCTGTGCGTCCCTCCATGGATATGCCTCCCCAGACCATCACTGTCCCACCACCAAACCGGTCATGCTGAACCATGTTACAGGCAGCATAACGTTCTCCACGGCTTCTCCAGACCCTTTCACGTCTGTCACGTGCTCAGGGTGAACCTGCTCTCATCTGTGAAAAGCACAGGGTGCCAGTGGCGGACCTGCCAATTCTGGTGTTCAATGGCAAATGCCAATCGAGCTCCGCGATGCCGGGCAGTGAGCACAGGGCCCACTAGAGGACGTCGGGCCCTCAGGCCACCCTCATGAAGTCTGTTTCTGATTGTTTGGTCAGAAACATTCACACCAGTGGAGGTCATTTTGTAGGGCTCTGGCAGTGCTCATCCTGTTCCTCCTTGCACAAAGGAGCAGATACCGGTCCTGCTGATGGGTTAAGGACCTTCTACGGCCCTGTCCAGCTCTCCTAGAGTAACTGCCTGTCTCCTGGAATCTCCTCCATGCTCTTGAGACTGTGCTGGGAGACACAGCAAACCTTCTGGCAATGGCACGTATTGATGTGCCATCCTGGAGGAGTTGGACTGCCTGTGTAACCTCTGTAGGGTCCAGGTATCGCCTCATGCTACCAGTAGTGACACTGACCCTAGCCAAATGCAAAACTACTGAAAAACAGTTAGAAAAGATGAGAAGGGGAAAAAATGTCAGTGGCCTCCACCTGTAAAACCATTCCTGTTTTGGGGTCGTCTCATTGTTGCCCATCTAGTGCACCTGTTGTTAATTTCATGAACACCAAAGCAGCTGAAACTGATCAACAACCCCCCCTGCTACTTAACTGATCAGATCAATATCCCAGGAGTTTAACTGACTTGATGCTATTCTCTGAATTAAAAGTGTTCCTTTAATTTTTTTGAGCAGTATATATATATATATATATATATATATATATACACACACACACACACACACACATATATTATGTAAACACAAACTTTTATGTTAGATGCGATTAATCGTGATTAATCGATTTTACAGCCCTAACTCAGATTATGTAGATAACCAGGAATAAAGTTTGATAGCGATGGTATCATATATTATGATTCTTTACCTCTAATTATGCCAAAAACTATATTTTTCAGGCTGGTTAAGCTAATGCAGATGAGTATTCAAGAGTAAACAAAGGTGATTGGCCCTTTTAACTGTATGGTGGGACTATTATTGAGTGTTATGATTTCTCCCAAAGATTTTTACACTTGGGCCATTTCCTCTGCTTACAATGTGACAAAACTCAACAACGATGGCAAACATAATTTATATATATAAAAAAGAATAAATAAATAAAATATCCCAATGATATGAGAATAAAAACCTTTGAACATTACCAAAAAATAACTAAATATGATAACAGCAGCAGCTAAATGAACCAGTAAACAGTGCAAAAATGCATCCATACAATTTAAACAATAACAAAACAATAAAAAAGCATTTTTATACATAGAGTCAAAGGGAGAACCGAGTCTCTGTCTTTGAACTCATGTTAGTCTTTGTATTACAGACAGTGAATTTTCATGGTACCCTAATGAGCAGTGCTGTCTCCAGGCAAAACCGAAGTTTCCTCTTTTCTGTTTAGAAACAATAACGATTCATAAGCCTGACCTAATTTACATTGTGTGCTGTAAGTGCTCGAAAACTCTCAAACGTCTTCAGCTTTCGCCTGACATTTCTGCTCATGAGGAGTTTATAATTACGCTGTTTTCAAGCAAACTACATGCTGTACAGTGCCTAAAGTTTCAGACATCTTCACAGGCCTCCACATTATTGATAAACTGCATCCTAATTACATATTGTGTAGCAGAGTATTATAAATGGACTGGGATTGTGTGAGCCACACTACAAGACAACAATCGAATAACAGACCTGAATAAACAAACCTGCAGCTGCACAAAACTTGAATTCAAAATTAAATGAATTACAGGTTCAAAACAACTCAAGTTCTATCAACGACATCTGTGGTGTGATGCTGATTACCAAAAACCTTCAGCTTGTAAAAAATAAAAATAAATAAACTGCATATTCAAATTGGCCAAAGGATGTTATATACAAACACATACAAGATTCTGTGTGAATCTGCTCATTGCAAATGGACTGAATTGGATTTCCAGAGGAAGACAACAAGAGGAAAGCTTTCTTCAATAATGTACCGTTCTGCTTCCTGTGAGACGAGCAGGAGTCACATCAGCCACGATCGTCACGCTCACGCAGTTAAGACCCAAAGGAAGCTTTATTTCTCCAATAACACGCCGACAAAATTAAATCAACGTATCTCTGTGACAATCTAATACATTTTAATAGACTTATAGTTCAACAGGGCAGGAACAAATTCAGTTAGTTCATCACTGGCTGAGTAGAGCTGAGAGCAGACGGCATGATGAAATGATAAACACAAAATAAATTGACCTGATTATGGCACAGACAACATCACTGACATCAACAGTCCTCAGGACAATGCAGTCAAAATGTAGACTACATCAGGGAACTAAACATATTTAATATATCTTATATTGAGTGGTGCATTTTAAGCCTGGCCTACAATAACATGCATACAGTTTCATATTAATGTGTTTATATAATTTGTTTATACACTTGTGTTCAAGAGTTTGGAGTTGGTAAGATTTTTACTGCAAGAAGTCTCTTATTGCTCAGCCAGGCTGCATTTATTTGATCAAAAATACAGTAATATTGTGAAATATTATTACAATTTTTTTTTTTTAATTCTATTGTAATATATTTTAAAATGTTATTTATTTCTGTGATCAAAGCTGAATTTTCAGCATCATTACTCCAGTCTTCAGTGTCAATGTCATTCTAATATGATGATTTGCTGCTCAAGAAACATTTATTATTATCAATGTTGAAAAAGATGTGCTGCTTAATATGTTTTTGGAAACCGTGATACTTTTTTTAGTATTCTTTGATGAGTAGAAATTTCGAAAGAGCAGCATTTATTTGAAAAAAGAATATTTTGTAACATTATAATTATAATAATAATCACTTTTGATCAATTTAATGCAACCTCCCTAAATAAAAGTATTCATTTCTTTCGGTAACACTTTCTTTTAACTAGTTGCTTATTAGCATGCATATTACTAGAATATTGGCTATTTATTATTACTTATTAAGCACATATTAATACCTTATTCTACATGACCTTATTCTACATTCTTAATCCTACCCAATACCTAAACTTAACAACTAACTTTTACTAACTTTAACAACTAATTAACTAACAGTAAATTAGGAGTTTTTAAAGGGAAAAGGCATAGTTAATAGTTTATATGTGTTCCCTATACTAAAGTGTTACCTTTCTTTCTTTCAAAACAATAAAAAAATTTTTTTTTTTTTAAATCTTATTAACCCCAAACTTTTTAATGGTAGTCTAATTTGCATTAAAATGATCATATACATTTATTTTATTTAATACATTCCAAAGTGGGAAAGACATTTAGCCAGACTTCTTAACTTTAACTTTTTTTTTTGTAACACTTTCATTTCACAGAAATTAGGCACACTTGTGGACCCCCTGTTGAAGACCCCTGGCCTGGAGAATAGGAGCTGTCGGCTGCCATGGCTACAGATGACACAAACGAAAATTGTTTTCCGAAGTGGCAAAAGGTGCATGAAAGCAATACATTTCTCTGCCTCCGAGGGAACCCAAACTCCTTTCAACAGCGCACAATATTTCACGTTTTACAAGAGATGAAGGGCTATTGAAAATAAAATCAGCATGGCAGGTTAGCATTGATCTCAATTTTGCCTGTCGCCAGAGTCTAGTAAATAACTGCAGTCAGGGAAAGTGTGAGTGGAGTGATTTCAGAACGACTCGTTGTTCCCAATACCACATGTACGATGAACGAGAAGAGACATTGCACGCTCCGACCCAAAAACATCTAATCTGCTGATCAAAGGCGGCTCTGAATCACAGTGTACGACTCCCTCAAGAGAAGTCCGTTTTTGATTTATGCTATTAAATATGACAAAGCTCCAGATTACGAGAGTGTGTGAAAGGAGAACACCCTTACAGATGAATAGGAACAGAGAAACTCCAGAAAGCTCAGAGTTCTTCAAGTTAACACAATTCGACATTTTAATATGTCCAATTACTGTGTTAACTATTCGAATGATTTTTGAAAGGCAGTGTTACCACAACAGCAGCCTAAAACAATGGTTAAGCTATTTGGCTTTTAGTTGATGTTAAAGCAGACTGTTGGTTAGCATTGAAGGGATAGCTCAACCGAAAATTAAAATTGTGTCATCATTCATTCACTCTCATGTCATTCCAAGCCTTTTGTCATTGTTAACAAGGACTATTAAAATCGAACTGAAACAATGCTGAAATAAAACAAAAATGAAGTAACTTAATCTTAAAGGGGCCATATGTAAGAATTTTCATATATTAATTGCTTTTTGTATTGCCAGTGAGTGAAGAGCTTGTAATGACACTTTAAAAACAAGGCCTTTCCCGACTTCCTACACTCTTAAAAATGCTGGGTTAAAAATAACCCAAGTTGGGTTAAATGTTTGACCCAACCTGCTGGGTACATTCATTTACCTGACCTATTGTTTAAAAATTACTATATTGCTCACTTAAAATTAACCCAAAATAGGTTGGAAATTGCTTATTAATAAATGTTCACCTTTTGATTATTACTGTCAGTGTAGGGGAAAGTCACTTTCAAAAAAGTAATGCTTTACAATATTGGGTTACTCCCTAAAAAAGTAACTAATTGTGTTACTTTGTTACTTTTTATGAAAAGTAATGCGTTACATTACTTTTGTGTTACTTTTTCACACCTGGGCTGGGCTTGCTTGTTTGTTTAATAATAACAACAAAAAAGTTCTATTTTTGTCAAGTGTTAAGGCCCTTTCACACCAAAAGTGAAATGAATAAGCCACGGGCTGAAGGAAATGCATATTCACACCTGTACAGAAGAGGGCGCAGCTCAAACAAACCTTTCAGCTGTGCTGCCATTCTGGATTGAAGAAGAATACTCTTACTTTAGCAATTAAAATTTAAAAAAAATAAAACAAATGTGATGTTTATCTAAAGTCGTTTTTGCTTATTAGTATGGTTAAATTGGATCATTGAAGACATTGGTTAATAAAGTGAGATTAAATAAATAAAGTACATCTGTTTAATTTAATATATTTAATTATTGTAGGTTTGTGCAATATTCTGAGATTGCATTTCAAAGTTTTTATTAATTTTGAGGAATACTGAATCTGTTTTTGTTCAAGTGTAAAGAGTAAATGCTCACATTTAGTCTAGAACTACAATACTCATCATGTTCACACAGCGCACACAACACCTCTGCACTCGATTTCTCTCAACATGGGGACAGGAGAGCTGTCAGTCAATATGTAGGAAAACAAAGTAACTTGTGTTACTTATTTGAAAAAGTAATTTAGTTTTTTTTGTAAATTTAAAGTAATGCGTTACTTGTTACTTGAAAAAAGTAATCTGGTTATGTAACTCAAGTTACATGTAATGTGTTACCCCCAACACTGATTACTGTTGCCTCTAGTAATTATGTGTCTGATTTTTAATTTCCAACCTATTTTGGGTTCATTTTAAGCCAGCCACGTAGTAATTTTTAATCAATAGTTGTGTTAAATAAAACTGCACAGCAGGTTGGTCAAACATTTAACCCAACCGCTGGGTTTGTCCATATTCAACCCAACTTGGGTTGTTTTTAACCCAGCATAGAGTGTAGGTTGTCTATGAAAGCCTGTAGACTGATTTTATGTGAAGGACACAGGCCGGTGTGGCCAGGAAAATCGAAAGATGTTACGTTTACGCTCCCAAGAACCTCTCTTCTGTTCAATGACACATGAAATTAATGCTTATACAATGTTCAAGATAACGCAGAAAGAGATATTCTTCTGTACTGTAATGTAAAAGTGTCATGCAAAGAAAAGGGATTAATTCAAACTATAGTCTCACTTAGCTAGATCTATATAGTCTAGTCTGAAATATACTTTAGAATCAAACTATCATAATTTTAATGTAATTTTAATGACCTCATCTGTTGAAATGTTGCCTGTGAATTGCAGAGCTGGTGCAAACATCCACATCACTATTATCAGAGGCTTTCTTAACTGCTGCTTTCTCACCGCTGTCATTTTTGTTGTGTCTATTTTGTTATTAAGAGGAAAGCGGGCAGCACATATTTACATATTCAACTAAATGTTACTCTCAGCAGCGTGGACGGTGACAGTATATCGCTACAAAGGTATTTCCAACTTTTTCTAAGCGAAGAACGAAAAAGAACTTCGCCGTGAGTATATCTGGGCCTTGAATCACGTTCAGTCTCTTGTACGTTAAATTGCTGGTTGCAGTTCACTTAACAGCCACCGGTGTCGCTATTAACAAGGGTTTCTGAATTCTACGGATAGCCCCTTAAAAAAACTTGGCTTGGCATCTAGTTGAAGCACTAAAATGACTAAATCTGAAATTAATATATATAATATTTACTTAAAAAATGTATATAAAAATGGTAAATGTTTTCCGGTAGAGTCGAACGGAAAATGGCAGCATAGTGCAAACACTCTTCCCACACTGAATCAATGAAAGCTCCCTATCTATTTAAATGAAGACAAGTATACCTGAACAGTTGATGTAAAAGAAATAGGAGCGATGATACAAACAAGAGGAAGCCAGAAAAAACAACAAGCCGAATCAAACAAAACAAAATTAGAGATGGAAATTGTTTATCAAGTTCACCTGAAGCTTAAAGCCATGATGCAAGCGTGATTGAACAAACTAATGTAAGCCTCGGTAACTGCATGGCCTAGGTAACATTGGTAATTTCAGAAGTTCACACATTTTGTTGAAAGTATATAGAAAATATATATTTTTCCATTTGGAATAACATTTTAATTTCATGTTCCCTGAATTCTATTATCTGGATGCCCATTAGTATTAGAAAAATATAGCTGACATGATGTAGACACAAAATGCAGTGATATTAACACAAGTGAAGAGCACTCCAAACACAGACTGATCCTACCTTGTTACAATATCTCATCCCATTCAGAAATACAATATGTAATTGTGTCATTTTGCGCCAAAACACACAATGTGTTCCAGATAATTGAAAAGGGATGACATTCACAGCCTGGATAAGAGCACAGCAGCCAAAACACTGAAAAAGAGCATGATTTTCCTGTTCTAAATAGGCTGTTTCTATTCAGAAGAGGCCTTTCAGTCAAGCCGTGTCAGTCATACGAATGAATGTTCATGTGTTAATCAGTGTAAATCTACCGGCTGTAATATTTTGCCAGCAGTCATTACTGTAAAAAATGTTCTGAACTGTATTGTGAAATCAATGCGGACTAGGTCAACAAATTAAAAACATAACTAGACTAAAAGTGTGGAATATTTGAATAATCTGATGCATAACTATAATAGTGTTTAATAGTGTTAAAAGTGTAATTAGTGACTTTACGTCTCCCATCATAAACTGCAACTGTTCTATGTAACAGCAAAAACATGTTCTGTGTGAACCGGCCCTAAAAAAACATCTGTAAAAATACAGCACAATGTACCGTGTTAATATGAAGGAATTTTCCGTATTGATTTTTCACAGGAATTTTACCTGTATTTTGAATTAGCCACTATAGTGAGGAAACGGATCTGCTCACGCGCTTTAACCTCGCGCACAAGCAGATCCGTTTCCTCACTATGGACGTGTTCAGTTTTTCCGCTTGCAAATTCCGCCTTGTAAATCCATCTACGGGACAAGCCGGATTCCACCAAAACATTTCTATCCTTATGCACACAATAATAATCTTTTACACTGTAATCCTTTTATTTTTAATATTTGGCATGTTTGTGTGCTGCTGCGCGTCCCTGTGTGTGTAATAAGCAGAGTGAACGCACGTTGTGCACCTGCATATAGGCGCATATTACTAACGCGCTCTTTAAATAACAAAACAAATATTGCGCCATTGACTTTAGACCAGGTTTCAGTTGGTCAATGGCGCATTCGTTTTCAGTTGCCTCAAAATACCAACGCACCTACAATGCGCCTGAACACACCTTGTTTTCAGACCAGCACGCCCATGGACGCACAAATGGGCGCAAGTGCATTTGCTATTTAAACAACGTGGCGCAGGACGTGAAAATAATAACTGCGTCGGGCTGAAACTAGCAAAAAACACTTGCATCGAGCCTGGCGCAGCATTGCGCCGGGTGTATGATAGAGTCCAAAATGTTTGATTGTCCTTTTGCTAGCTAGCTAGCAAGCTAGATATTAGCCTGTTAGCATTGTTTGAAAATATTGTCATTCGGTATAACCAAAAGTGTCATTCGGTAAAACCGAAATTTTGGCAATTTTTTGGTGACAAATTTTGTCCATCTTGTAAAAATTACAAAAGCAGTGTTAATTGATTATAAAAAAAACATAATCTCATTGTTAACACTTAATAAAACTGCATTATGCATTAATCTGCATTATGTTTTTGTACACTTTTAAAAACCTTTTTCGTCAATGACCTAAATACAGGCTGCGTCTCATTTCTCATTTCGTGTCCTCCAAGGTCTCATTTGAAGGCATCGTCATCAAGGATGTCTTATTTAAGAAAAAGTAACCGTAATAAAATTGACTGTTATTCCTCGTGAGGTGTAAAATACTGTAATTTCTTTCTTACTTAGCAATTTAACGGTTACTTTTCTCAAATGAGACCGCCTCGATGACGTATGCAGCCTTCAAATGCGACCTCCGGAGGACGCAGCCTATGAAATGAGACGCAGCTACAGTATACAAGAGATTGTATACAAAAGATTACTGCAGTCACTTCCTGTTTACTGTGAGGTCACAGTGTACAGTCGTCATAGTAATAAATTGTAGAACTACTACTGTTAAAATGACTGTGAAGTAGTATGCAGTAAATTCACACTAGATGTTTCTGGTGTGACAGTAGCTCATCTTTCACTGAGACGCTGCAGATCACTGAAATGAAAAGGAAGAGGTCTACAGAGGGAACATCTGCTCTTTACATAAATACATGACACATGCAGAAATATCAGATGCTTTCTGCACCAACATCTCACTAATGAGAGAATCTATTTTCCTCTCATTCTGCCCCCAAAACGCTACGGTCGACTTCACAAATGAATGTTGCAGAGCCTTGTATAGTGAATACTGAGAGCCTCTGGACACACGTAAAATAAGCTGTAAACCACAACAGGCCATGCAGCGATTTAATCATATTTTTCTAGGCATTGATCAAATACAAAAGAAACATTTAATGCAAAGCTAATCTTAGGCGTGAAGTTGAGATCAGACACTTGTACCTTCACCAAAGATCAAGCCCACCATTCTGCCCGACCGCAGACCCTCAGTCTGAAACATAATCCTTACAAGGCACAACCTTCAAACGTCTTAGCAAGCCTCCATCTCAAACAACTTCAACATCTGTGGCCTCTGATGGGGAACGACGGTGAGGTGAGGCTCAGAGGGAAACATAAACCTCAAAGAGGAACCTACAACACATCCTGATGCTCCAATTTGTTGAGGAGTCTTGAAAGTCATCCATAAAGGGGAATGTAATATTGCTACAAAAATTAACACAGAGCATGCATCTCAGCAACACTGAAATGAAACTTTAGTTAGCATTAAATGGAAATTATAACCGACTTTACTACCATATTGTGCTGTATTTCAGAGTGAAATGGCTAATTGAACATGACATGGTTAATCAATTCAGCAATTCTAGCCATGTTAAAATAAAGGACACAAAACACCAGTGCACCCATAGAGACAAACTATTAACCTTAGTTTACATGTCAGGAACTACATCTTCTACTGTAAACGTTATATTGATCATTGACGACCCTATACTCAAGAAATCAACATCGGCTAATGAAAAAGCCATATTGGATGAGCATTATTCCCATATATCCTATGACAAGTTTACTTCTACCCTGTGCACTTGAAACACTAATAATCCATAAGAAGCAGCACTATGATAATGGTGTGTCCGCAGTGAGGTGGCGAGAGCTCATTACTGAGGAACACAAACCTCAGGAGAAAGAGGGAACGAGACAGATGCTGCTTTATAGGCGTGATGCCGACCCTGGGCCGCAGCAGTCAGCTCCACTGGGGCTGAAGCAAGGTAACCGGTGACAGCCTACATGCATCACATATGACAATGCAAAAAACACTGATTCAGCTAATGTTTCAACTAATATTTGCCCGTCTGTTTTCGTTGGATTCAGGACACAGTCTGATGCATCACAGCTACGTTATGTAGAAGAATACTTCAGGTTCAGTACAAGTTAAGCTCAATTGACTGCGTTTGTGGCAAAATGCTGATTACCACAGATTAACCCTCATTTTGTTAAAAAAAAAAAGAAAAAGAAAGCAATGAGGTGCTTATAATGAAAGTGAATAGGGCCAGTTTGTTGAGGATTAATCACAGAAATGTGAAGCTTACTGTATGTTTCTAGATGCAATCATTAATGTCTCTGCTAAAATGTGTGTATTATTTGAGCTGCAAAACTGTTTAAATCATAATTTTTTACAGTTTTTGGGGGTTCTAGGTTTCATGGCTTTATGCTGTCATGGCGATGACGTTGTTAAATTGGATACAGCTATGCACAGAAAGGCTATTAAGTGATTTTTCACACTAAAATCCTGTGAACACACATTGTTTAATGTCATATGGCTAAACTATTGAAACAATGAGTATTTTACAGTTTACAAATCGGCCCCTTAAACTTCCATTGTAAGTGACTCACTGTCATGCAGATTTTGGCTTTATATTAAAGAAAATGAAGTACAAGGGGAAATTAATTTTTGTGGTAATGAACGTTATGTTGACTGAGCTTTTACCTTTACCATTCAAAAGGGTGGTGTCAGTAAGATGTTTTAATGTTTTGAAAGAAGTCTCATGCACACCAAGGCTGCATTTATTTGATCAAATATACAGTCAAAAATTGTGAAATATTATTACAATTTAAAATATCTGTTTTCTATTTGAATATATTGTAAAATGTAATTTATTCCTGTGATGCAAAGCTGAATTTTCAGCATCATTACTCCAGTCTTCAGTGTCACATGATCCTTCAGAAATCATTATAATATGCTGATTTGCTGCTCAAGAAACATTACAAATTATTTTCAACATTGAAAACAGTTGTGCTGCTTAATGATTTTGTGGAAACCATGATACACAGGATTTTTTGATGAATAGAAAATTCAAAGGAACAGCATTTATTTGAAATAGAAATCGTTTGTAACATAATTGTCTTTGCTGCCACTTTTGATTAGTTTAATGCATCCTTGCTGAATAAAAGTATTAATTTCTTTAAAATTTCTTTTACAATTTCACTTCTATATCAACTTGACTGTTTGGTGACCCTACCTTAGACCATTCACCGGTCTTCCACTCGTAACATTTGGAGTGATCCTCACACGTCTCCTCCTCTGCGGGACGAGACATGGGATCACAGAGACCCTGAGGATTGGTGCAGGTCACTGTCCGCTTCCTGCTACCACGACCGCATTCAGAGGAACACTGGGACAAACAAAGACAAGGAGAATTCAGCGAGTTAAAGTATAACATGAGAAAAATAAGTGAGCAATTGGGTGCAAAGAAGGACGGAGATAAATAAAGACATAAGCAAGAGTGCTGGTCATTAAAACCGACGTCCTGTGGAGTCTCACTAATGCTTCTCTCCACTGACTGAATCCACTCTAATGAAGTGCTTACAACATCAACATGAAGATCTGAAACGAGATGCAGAGGCTGAAAACAACCACAGTGCCCTCCAAAGGACAGGACAAAGCCCCACAGACACAAGCACATTTCAGCTGACCTCAGAAAACATTGGTACAGGATGTGTCTCATAAAAGGAGCTTTAGGTTAGTCAAGGCTTCTTGCACCAGAAACTGCTGTAACTTAAGTTTTACATATTTTTCATCCTGTATCTTTAAAACTTCTATGACCGAAGTAAACATGGGTGGTAGTATGTAAATGTGCTCATTCTGACATCATAAGGAGCCATTCATACAGAATGTGTTTCTGAATTCTATTGTACAGCTTTTCTATTGTTATTCTATGTAATCATGCGCTAGACGGACGTCTTTGACTGCTGTGTTCACGCCTCACATCTTTAGCAGCATTCTAAAAACGCAGCGCACAAATTATGCTTTAAAGAGATAGTTTTTCTGTCATTAATTACTCACCCTCATGTCATTCCACACCCATAAGACTTTCGTGCAACTACCACTTTGACGCTTCAAAAAGTTCATAAAGGGATTGTAAAACTAATCCATATGAATTGAGTGGTTTAGTCCAAATTTTCTGAAGAGACTTGATCACTTTATATGATGAACAGATTTAATTGTATGAGAACTGAACTGAGCTGGACGATGACGTCACTGTTTTCTTCAGAGCTGCTGTATAGATAAATGAACTACATTAATAACTAATGATTTTTACAACGGAAATGAATCAACACTGAACTTACTTAAGCTGGACAATGACACCATTTTCTTCTAGAGCTGCCGTGCAGCCAAAATTATTTTCCTGTTATCACTGTAAAGCTGCTTTGAAACAATCTGTATTGTAAAATGTGCTATATAAATAAAGGTGACTTGACTTGTCTCTTTAGAAAATTTGGACTAAACCGCTCAATTCATATGGATTAGTTTTACGATCTCTTTATGAACTTTTTGAAGTGTCAAAGTGTCAGTTGCGCAGCTGTCAATGGAGGGACAGAAATCTTTCAGATTTCATCAAAAAGATCTTTATTTGTGTTCTGAAGATGAACGAAGGTCTTACGGGATTGGAACGATATGAGGGTGAGTAATTAATGACAGAATTTTCATTTTTGGGTGCACCAACCCTTTAAGACATTGTATTTTTTTTTCATTCCACTGCCCTCACATTTTCTGTGTGAACTGTCTCTAACTGCGATGAATTCTGAACAAGCTGTTTTTGCAAACTAGTTTTTATACATTTCTACAGCATTTATGGTATTAATGTTTTGAAAATGACACGGCATAATGTGGTGCTCAAGTCATTCAAATCAAGTCTCTTGAGTTTTGTTTTTTTTTCTCATTCCAATGCCCTGCGTCTCATGTTTTTTGTGCGAACGGCTCCTTAATGTGACAAATTCTGAATAAGCCAGTTTTGCATTTTTCCATAATTTATGATTCATAATTTTTCCATGTATTTATAGCCTTGGTTTTGGTTCATTCTTTGTCTGTTCTTGTTGTATGTAGATGGCTGTTCTGTCGGCGTGTTTATACAGTAGATGTGGTTTCCTGAGTAAGACTGCGGCGACTAAATCCAACTTTTTTATTTTTGCATCGTGCTGCAACCATTCGTGACAGATTACCACAAAAAAATATATATATTTTGACTCGTCCATCTTTTACTTTAAAATAAACAAAAATGAAGTTTACAACAGCATTTGTGGCTAATGTTGATCACCACAAAATAATTTAAACTTGTCCCTCCTTTTCTTTGAAGACAAAGACAAAAATCAAGGTTTTGTTACAATGAAAGTGAATGGGGCCCATTTTTGGAGGATTAAAAAGCAGAACAAGTTTAGAGTTTTATAAATGATATATTCTTCTGTTAAAACATCTGTTATTATTTGAGCTATAAAACTGTTTAAATGTGGGTCAATTTCACAATGAATTTGGACTGGGAGTCTATAAACATATTCTGTTTGGTTCTTTTGTTCATTATCAAGTTGATAACCATTTATATGTGAAAGGGCCTCTTAAAATATGTTTAAACAGTAGATAAAATATATTTCACAATTGCAAGAGAAAAATCCTGTTATCCATGATGTGGTATCTTTAAATAATTCCTGCTGACTTGAGCTCAAACCTTGGACCATTCGGAGGCCTCCCACACGGTGAGGCAGTGGCGTCCCTCGCAGTGCTGTACTCCAGCTGGTTTGGAGCTGAGACAGTACAGGTCTCTGGTGGGAATGTATGTGCCATTTTGTAGCTGGTACACGCAGCCAACTTCCCTCTTCTGCAAGCCTTTACCGCAGGTTACTGAACACTGTGCCCAAGCGCCAGTGACCCACCTGAGAGGGACAGAAAAAGTAGAGAAGACACTGATACGACAGTTTTGTCAGATTATAACGGTTCTCGTCAATATTCAAAGCATTAAAAGAGATCTGAAGTCTGTAAATGAATTTAAAAGCAGCAATAACGTGTCTCCACTGAAACAAGTACTTAAAGTCAATGTGTGAAGCCATTTGCAATGTTTTTTACTTCTGTAATGTGGCGGAAAAAAAACACTCACACCATATGCTACAATTTACCAAATCATTTCATCAGGAAACATAATGAAATAAGGATAATTCAAGCGTCAGTTTACAGTATGACTAAATATAACAGATGATTATCTTTATTGTCACACAAGTGGTCATGAAATGAACTTGTGATTTATGTGCAGAAAATCTCAACAGATGAAACAAAGAATAAAAACAGAGCCGTCTTTATTAACTGCTTAAACGACACCATGAAAGATGACAGAGAGACATCTGGAAACCTACAGAAAACTGTTCTGTCCAACACTCAATCAGAAATCATTCTTACAAGCACCAAAACCGATTTTGCAGTTATAGACAGAAATAGAGGTGTGCAATTACTTTTATAAGTGATCAGACTTACATCTGGTGGACAATAAAAAGAGGTGCGGGGAAAAAAAACAACACATACGCCATATCCAGGTCTTGACATGAACTGTGGCTAGTGGTTTTCCAAAGTTACTAGCCACTCAGCATTTTCACTGGCTACAATTTTTACATCAATACCATGGGGAAAAACTGCCATATAGATATTTTTAATATTATCTCATTATTTGTCAGCACGTATATTAGGCTGCTGTCACTTTAAGACCTGACGCACAGATCCATTATACTGTTACACATGCGTTTTCTTTCTCAACTGTTTATGTTCACTTAAAACATAACTGACTGTGTTTACGCGAATACTTGCCAAGACCAGCATTTTGACATTATTTTGTGTGTATTTGACTGTTTAAGTGCAGTAAGCAGCGAAAAGGAACTCAATTTAGTACTGAGAGGCGGCTTTCTGTGCGCACACTTTTGGTGTGAGCACAGAATCTGCGGGAATGAGTAAAATCATGCGCAATATGATATATGCTTTTATATTTACAGTTATATTAATCATTCTTGGTGTGAACAGGCCTGTACTGTTAGAGCAAGAAAAATTAGCAAATGAAGTTATAATTCTGTATGATATTTATCTCTTGTTCACTCAAGTGAACCAGCCTTAACAATTCAAATCAATATTTTTCTTCACATCTCCTCTAAAGTGACACACTCCTCTAAAGAGATTTGAACTGACACACTCTGTCAGTTTAAATTTAGACTAAAAACACATGTTTAAACTTGCATACACATAAAACATTATCTACTTCTATAATTCAAATCATGTAAATTGTTAGGCTGCATAAATTAGGTCAGCCGGAACCGGGAACACTTCCCATAACACCTGATGTACTCGCTACATCATAAGAAGAATGGTGTCTAAGCTAATATTAGTCTCTCTCTGTTTATCCCGAGGTTTGCCGCAGCCTGCCAGACACAGGCCGTATCCAGATGGGATGAAGGACCTGCATCTAGACATGATGATAACGCAGCCTTGACGTTTCAACTAAACTATCCCCTGCGAAGGCCCCCTTCCCTTTCCTTTCCCTATGTATAGACAAAACGTTATCAAATTATTCCAGTTCGCATAGATCAGCGGACACAACTAATTTTTCTGTATTATGCGGACCAGTAAAGTAATTTGGCAAATATCACTTTTTTTTTCTGCGCACATACACACTCAAACACGCAAACCTATAGACTAAACATGTGAATGAACGGCAAGAATGCATTAAAGGTATTCGGTTTTCAGTAGGAAAGGTGTCATTTAAGCGGCCCCTAAAGTAATAATTAACAATTTTTACAACGGAAGTGATTCAATCAGAAAAACTTTAGCACGATAAAAATGTTCCTATTGTCACTATGAAGCTGCTTTGAAACAATATGTATTGTGAAAAGCGCTGTATAAATGAAGATGACTTGACTTAATGTGAGACAATGAAGACATTGCACCTTGAAAAGCTACAGATAAAGAGACATCTTTTTAGAATCAGAGCAATTTTAATGACACATTATACATATTTCTCTTAAATTTTGACACCACTGTAAGCTAGCATGATAAAACAATGTGAAGTATGGGTAAAAAGACAAACATCTGCAATTTAAACATTTAAAAGATTCAATTGCATCAAAATAAAAGGTCAAACTTTTAATAAACTGACCAGCAAGAGAGAGAGAGAGAGTAAAATATCTATTCTTGAGTTGGTTTAATGAGAGGATGCGTCATTATGCTCATGTTCCCGGGACAAATGTATATCATTTGAAAAGCAGTACAGCTAATTGCCAAGGATCATCTCTCTGATGCATGTTCTTCCTCAAGGATCATTACTCAAGTTTTGTCACAGCTTTCATCTGTATAGAGATGATGGCAACAGAACAGGTTACGTATTATGTTTGGATGTCTTTTGTCCTGTCAGAGAATGTAGATTTGTTGGGAACATTTTCCACAATTTGTTTGTTGAATCTGTTCCAAAACACAGGCTCTCCACACAAAGTGCATGCGAGGTTTGACCCCCAATTGAGTTTTATGTTAGCTGACGGCACAAAAATGCACAGCTCACACATATATAAGGTAAAACGTTCAATTTTGAGTGTAGCTGGTACCTGTATTGGCAGGGGTGGACGTTGCACGGGCGGATTTGAGGCGAAGGTCTGTTCTCCACCTGACAGTAGCTGTCGTTTACTTGAGTCATGGTCTTGTTAATGATTTTCATGCACGACACCACAGTCCTTCTCTCTCCTGAAACAAAACAAAACATTTTCTTATTTTAAAAGACATACTTAAAAAAATGGCACTCAGGGTTTACAATGCAATTGTAAATTAATTTGAATGCTTATTTTTATTATGCATGTCACCCAAATTAAAGAAATCAGATACAAGAGGCAATGTGAAAAAAATATTTTTAACAATAACTATCACTGTGATGCAGAATAAATGATAGATACTTTTAATAAACACCAAGAATATCCAAACACACTACACATTAAGGGCTCATTCACACAGAACGCATTTTTGCTTTGAAAATGGGGGAAAACGTAAGGTCTCGAGACACGTTTTTTTAAAAGTTGAATTGATTTTAACTTGAGCGCCGTGTTTTTAGAACGCCGTGTCATGCGCGAGATGCTGCAAAAGATGCAAGACGTGAGCGCAGCTGTCATACACGTCCGTTTAGCACGCATTTACAAAGAAAAACAATGGAAAAGTAGCGCATTGGAATGGAAAAACGCGTTCTGTGTGAATGGCCCCTAACGCTGACGACACTAAACCATGAACAGAAAGAACTGAGGGCTTAAATACACCGAAGGAATGATCAACAGAACAAGAAACAGGTGTGGAACTCAATCAGAAACCATGACAACAAGCCATGAACGAGAACTCAGGCAAAAGTTAACGGGGAAAACGATGCAAACTAAACTAAACAGAACATGATAATGAAACTATGAACTAGACAAGACATAAACGTGATAGTTATCTATCTGATATATTATCAATCAATAAATATTATCAATAAATTTAATAAATAATCTTAAACATTACATAAATAATGCTTAAAAAACAATATATAAAAATTGTATTGATTGCATCGTTATGACACCAGGTGGCGACAAGTGACTGTTAAAAATGTATTTGTCATTGAATCATTCATTCAAAAAATTCGTTCAAAAAACTCTGATTCATCCAGTAATGAAACGAGTGAGTCATTGAATCATTCACTCAAACCAATTTTTTAAAAATAATTCAGTGAGATTAAGTAAACATTTTAAATAGACTGCAGCAATTAACATTTTGGCAGAACCTCTAGTAAATGACATGTTATTTTGTTTAGTTGTCTGTTCAGAATCGTGGGAGAATCATGATCTCAGTTTAACACTCAGGGGTCGAAGGTCATGCCGGCGATACCACCTTGTTTTTTTTCTTACCAGTGCGAAAGAGACTCAAAATACTCCGGCAATTTTGGACGTACAAATAAGAGTTATATATTATTAAAAACTTGTGTTATTTGTATACACCCACAGTAAAAACAAAATGTTGTGCTTTTCGCAAAATAAAGAAAACTAACATGATGCGCGAGCTGCAGTCTCTCTCTGAATGAAGTCCACTCTGATGGTCCTCAGAAAATTAACTGTAACTTAGTGAATACTTATAACACAAACATGAGATATATTTCTAAAGAAATGTTGAAATGTCAGGTTTTAAATCACGTAAGTCAAATCGAAAACAAATGTTCTCTGTTTATGTAATCTGTTTGAAAAGAGAGAGATGTCAGTCGTTTGCGAGTCAGCTCATTATCCGCTAATGCGGCCACGCCCACGGAGCGCGCGGAGCTTTCAAACGCAAATTCTGAGGCGATACATGCAACAGAGAGTGAACGCCCAGATCAGCTCGGAAAAACGCATCAAGCTTAGATTCATGTACATCATTTTGAGATGCAGTGAGGAATAATTCTGGAAGTATTTGCCTCAGAGGAAGGGCACTTTCAATTTCATTTCGATAGAGGATCAACTTGATCAAGCCGATGATTGTGAATGGTACGTTTTTTAGGGCCCGAGTACCGATGGTGTGAGGACCCTATTGGAATTGCTCAGTCAATTACTCTTCTTCTCCGAAATGAATCGCATTTTTGAGGGCTTAAACATGCTCGAAAACTCATGAAACTTTGCACACATGCCAGAAGTGGTGAAAATTTACGTATGATATGGGTTTCAGAATTAGGTGTGGAAAAATGGCTCGATAGCGCCACCTACAAAATTTCAATTAAGCGCCATTCGCACTACGTTTCACGTACAGGTATGAAATTCGGTAGACAGATGTAACAGCCCCCAGGGTGCAAAATCTGAAAACCCAACATGAAGTGAGATATTTTGAATTTTCTCTGCAAAATTTTTGCAGTTTTTGCCATTTCCAGACGTTGTACTTTAACAAACTCCTCCTAGAGCTTTAATCAGATCAAGGTCATATTTGGTCAGTCTAATCTAAAGGCCTTTGTGACGTTAAATTGTGAAGATCTAGAGTTTTCACTGAAGGGCGTGTCTGTGGCGGCCTGACAAAGTTCGATGTTTCGCCATGAAACAGGAAGTTGTTGTAACTCGGGCATACAGTGTCCGATCTGCCCCAAACTTCATATGATTCATTAGAGTCCTGACCTGAAGACATCTACAATGCAATATTCAGTTACAGTCATAGTGCTATCTGCGGGCAACAGGAAATGACATGTTTTACACTGTGATTAACTCCTCATAGAGATTTAACCAGATCAACATCATATTTGGTCAGTCTAATCTTAAGGCCCTAGCGATGTTACATTGCAAAGATCTTGAGTTTTCACTGAAGGGCGTGTCCGTGGCGGCCTGACAAAGTCGGATGTTTCGCCATGAAGGAGGATGCTGTTGTAACTCAGTGTCCGATCTGCCCCAAACTTCACATGTTTGATAAGAGTCCTGGCCTGAAGACATCTCTATGCCAAATTTCAGTAATAATCAAAGTGCCACCTGCTGGCAGCAGGAACCGTGGTGCATCAAAATGACTTTGCCATATTTCTCCTCTATTTATCCACTTAAATATATATCGCCCACTGTTCAGTTTTCCTAAGGCCACCGGGTGGCGGTAAGACCGGGTGCAAGGGCCCTTTCATCGCTGCTTGCAGCTTTAATTTATTCTTAAATTCTTTATTCTAATCGCGATATAGAGTGTCTGTGAATATTAAAGGGCATGTCAAAACAGAGGGTTAAAAATGAAAAATCGTGATTCTCAATTTATCCAGAATCGTGCAGCTCTAATAAATAATTACATTTATAAATAACAATAAAATAAATAGTATTTAATAATAATACTTTTTAATAATAACTCACTATAAACTAGCTCACATTCTATATTAATACTCCATCCAATCAGATTTTAGAGCCCGAACTGTCTATGTTATACCAGTACATTTAGACATCATAAGGAGCTGCATTACTTCTTCTCAAACTTTCCTAAAAAAACAAAACAAAACAAAAGCATGGTTATATAACAATAATTGTCTTTATGGCCTCTTTGAGACGCCCGCTTGAGCTTACTAACAATCCACTAAGGATGTTAATGTTTGGATTGCGTCGAGGGCTCTGGCAAGCGTTGCAGTAACCCTGTACTGGGGGGTGTTTAACCACAACAGGAGAATCAGTGTTTTCTCTGGCACGTGTGAGCGCCTGCATACCATCTGATCCTGTCTGGTCCACTTTGACCTCCCAACCAGCCATGTCTGATTTCAGGTAATTGGAGAACAAAACATTTCTAATTAGAGATAACAATACAAGGTTATTCCTAGTGGTCATCTAAGGAGTCAGGGGTGTTTGGTCATGACCAAATTAGCAGCTGAGGGAAGCACCGACTCGGCACTGAATTTGCTCGGGACCTTTCATTTGCTGTGAATTCTTAATGTTGTTGTTGCTTCAGAGGGTGGCGGCATGCCAGACTGTAGCATTAGCCATGTCATTAATTTTGTGTTGTTCTACGTTTGCCAAGAAAAACCACAAGCAGTCGGAGACAGAGATTAATTCCTCAGAGCAGCGAGCGTTGAAGGGCAGCCTAAGAGAAAGAGAGACGAGCTCTGTTCCAAAAATTGCGCTGCCTACCTAGTCAGCATTTTAGGCATCATATGGGCATCCCAGATGTAAAGCCTGTTCCTGTTGTAAGGCAGCATCACATGTCATGTATCATTCATGGATAAGTCAATCCCACAATGCACTGCAATGAGCTCACTGCAAAAAAATATGTCACTGTGGAAAGTTTTCTTGACAATGAAAAATGCTGATAATTACAAATCTAATTGCAAACTAACCATTTTTATTCTTATTATAGAATCAAAACCAAAAAAACCAAACTCTACTGAAAGATGGAGTTGAGTGGAATGTTGACTACAAAAATATATACACTACCATTCAAAGTTTGGAGTCAATAAGATGTTTTAATTCATATTTTCATTAAGGAAGAATGCATTCAATTGATCAAAAGTAACAGAAAAGACATTATTGTTGCAAAATATTTCTATTTCAAATAAATGCTGTTCTTTTGAACTTTCTTTTCATCAAATAATCCTGAAAAAAAAGGTTAAATAACTTTAATGTTACATCAGTCATTCACGTTAGTGCTCGGCTAACGTATGCGCTGTTAATGATACTGTTAACAATACAGTTCCCACATGTGCATCGCAATAAATTAGAAATATACATATCGGTTTGTTGATGGACATACACTTGTTAATGCTGATGGTGAGGAATTACAGTTTCACTATCTCATATTGTACGTCAAACTGAGAAGCGAATCACTGAGAAACGTCCTGCTCAAATCATTCTTGCGATGGAGGTTCGGGTTGAATAACTATTTCTTCTAATATTTCATCATCGAACTCACTCTCAGATTTATATGGTAAAATCGGCACCATCATTACTGTCTTTACAGTGTGTACAATCACTGAGCTTTAGGAAGCCTCCAGATCTGAAGTTCAGTTATGGTAATGGGCGTTTTGTTTCCAACACGCACTGTAAGCGGTAGACCAATCACAACAGACTGGGCCGTCTGACTAATCAGAGCAGAAAAGGAGGGGTTTAGAGAGACCGAATCATCGGACGAGTCATTTGAGAATCACTGAAAAATGTGGTGATGTGCAATGTATATTATGAGAAAATGAAAGTGTTTTTGACCTTTGATGCATGTAAACCTCTTGTAGGAGACCTCCTAAACAAAACTAGGAAGCTTTAAAATAGCATAATAGGGGCACTTTATTTCTATTTATTTATTTATTTATTTATTTTTATTTTTATTTTTTTGCCTATACTTTATACCAGAGCTTGAATAGAACTTTATAGTAAATAGCTTTATACTAGAGCTTGAGACTAAACCTTGCAACTCAGTGGATCCTCAAACTGTCGGCAAAACCTCATACAGCAGCTCCACCCGCCTCAATCGTGAATGAAGTGTTGCACACATTTTGGAAACGCTGTATGCAGTTGTTTGAATTGGTACAATGTTTTCTTTACTCAAAAACATGATGTTTGTAAAAGCTAATGTTTTATGTATTTGAGGAGCAGAGAAGTCTGTCATTTACTGTCCAGTCATAGCAAATACAGCCTGTGTATAACACCTCATCTTTTATAACCAAGCTTTTGGCCATATGTAAATGACAGGAAAAACTGAATGCCCACATACAGTAGCTACAATAAACTTTATAACCTGTAAGTACATGAAAACATAATGAGATGCACTCACTGCCTCATTCTAATGACAAGTGTTGTCAAAAGTACAGACATCGGTACCAAGTCGGTACTGAAATTTTTAAAAATGTGACGATACCAGCATTTCCCCCTAGCATTTTAAGCGCTGTTGAGTGGATTCTTAAACACATCTGATTGGCCATTGTGTTCACGTGCTCAACAGATATGTCTGTGACGCTCGTCACCGAGCGCTTACACAGATACACATAGGAGCATTTGAAAGCAGGTGTCTATCAGCGGATATATTAGGGATCCTCTGATAGATGCCTGCTTTCAAACGCTCCCGTGTGTATCTGTGTAAGCACTCGGCGAAGAGCGTCAAAGATGTCTATTTACAACATGTTTTTGAAGTGTTGATCATTGTAGCCAATCACAGACATATCTGTTGAGCACGTGAACAAAATAGCCAATCAGAAGTGTTTAAAAATCCGCACAACAGCACTCAAAATGCTAGGGTGAAATGCTGGTATTGTCACATTTAAAAAAAAAAAAACTTGGTACCGAAGTTGGTACTTTTGACAACACTACTAATGACTGATAAAAACACAAATCTCTGTCATTTGCTGGTGAAAAAAAGTCTATTTGACCTTGATTTTGGTAAAATGTTAATAATATTATGACACATGCAAGTCTCTGGCTATACATAAAGCCACAATATCACAAAAAAAAAAAAAATAATAATAATAATTTCCTGAATTTCCTGAATAATAGCGGTTCTACACTAACTTGCAATTTTCGCTGGTTTCAAAACACACCATGCTGGATATTACCTGCCATTCAATTTCACTTAAATATAATTCACTTTAACACTTGGAGATATATCCTCGGAAAAACTCAAAAGCCAATGCCAGAGCAATGATGATTTGACAGCTGAGCACAGGCATTTCACTCACGTCGGATGTGTCAATTTCACATTATTAACGATTAAATTTGATTTCATTTTTGTTTTTGTTCATGTTCCTGTTAAAATTTCATTACTTTCTGGCTTTTGTTTTGGTTCAGGGCCCTGGAACAGAACTAGAGAACCACTTTCCCTCTAAAAATCAGGGGGGCTCATTAGTTTGAATGGGCATGACACTTCTGGTCTCATTCCTATATACAGCCCCTTAACAATGGTTTCCAGGACAACACACTTTTACCCCAGTACAGTACAGTGTCCTTAGTGTCTATAAACTGGCCTCCTCTGAAAGAAACACTCACTGAACACTGAGACAAACTTTTGACAGTGTTGAAGAGTTGTGATTTTCTGCCTGAATGTGGGTAGAAATACAATTTCAATATTAATATCTCAGGCTTAAAAATCACTGGCTATTCATTTACTTATTGCCCTATAAATATATATACAGTATGCACTGTTTGGTCACCAATTACCCAAAAAAGTACATTTATTCCACATGATCCTTCAGAAATCATTCTAATATGCTGATGTGCTGCTCAAGAAATATATCTTATTATTATCAATGTTTAAAACAGTTGTGCTGCTTAATATTTTTTGTGGAAACCGTGATACATTTTGTTTATCAGGATTTATCAATAAACAGAAAATTCAAAAGAACAGCATTTATTTAAAATAGAAGTCTTCTGTAATATTATAAATGTCTTTACTGCCACTTTTGATCAATTTAATGCACCTTTGTTGGATAAAAGTATTCATTTCTGTTAAAAAAATCTTACTGACCCCAAACTTTTGAATGGTAGTTTATTAGACGGAGAGATTTTCATCATTAATTAGCATGAAAGAAATTAAACCTTTACCTATTTGACTCTAACTGCTGGAAAAATTGTTTTAAAATAGACGGACAGATCCTAATTCAGCAAACACAGCTATTAATGAATGACAGACAAGTTCTGGCATCATTAAACACCGTTATATTTTTCGGTTCATAACTGGCTTGAAGGAACGATGTTAACCACAAAGCAACCAATATTTTATAAATGTGTCTAGAAGTTTCCAAAAACAGGCACAGCAAATCTCTTGTCAGCTTTTTCAGGCCAGAATCTGATTTGCAGCTTGTGTTGAAAACATAGAGCTGTTCTATTCATCACAGGGAACGAAATGCCCTTAAAAACCCAAAGCATCACATTATTTAGTAGCAATAGCACATAGCAATTGCTTTAGAAACAGATTATCTTGTGCGCAAATATACATGCTGATGCAACACTTCTCACAGACAATGACAAGTCTCGCTCAGCCCTTAGGAAGTAATAACCACATAAAAGAAACAAGCAGAATAATGTTAAAATGGGAGCTATTTTAGGTGAGACTGCATGCCGGTCTGTTGCAGATAAATGTTCGTCTGCTATCAATTTCATGAATATAACCAGCAAAACTGTCACGCTCAGACAGGCTTAGAAAATGAGACAAGCTTCAGTGTCGGGTTATTTTACACGCACAGAAGACATTTTTAGTCTCAAGTGAACCACTTCCACTGACGACGTCTCTACAATGACTCTTTCTGCAAGTTTCATTCCTTTGCGAGTCATTTAGAGCTTATATAATTTGTCTGAGATCTCCCTCATTCTTTTTTCATAGCAGTAATTATTATTTTGGGGGCTTTAACCTTCTAGATATAATCACACAGCTGTGCTGACCATAACAGTCACACGGCATCACAGAAACACAGCTGGGCAGCAGGCGTACCTTACAGCTACAACGGTCAAGGCTGAAATGAAATTCAATGAAACCTTTAAGAGAATTGGACACTTTCCTGATCAGATTTTAATGCTCATGAGAATAACAGCAAAGAGTAATAAGAAAAGAAGCCCCCAGAGGGATTGTGGGTAATGGCCGGCACTGACCTCCTCCACAGTGCACGCTGCAGTCCTCCCAGCTGCTGTGAGTCCACAGGTACATGTGCTCTGGCTCCTTTACCGAATCGCTGCTGTTCTCCTGCGACTGGTTCAGGGCAACCGTGTACTCATAGTGGATCCCGTACGTTTGATCGTGGAACAGGAGAACCTGGGAAAAAATGAGATGGAGAGCATTCAGGCTAGCCTCTGTTTACGTTCTGGTTTGTCCAAGATAACACTTTTAATCAGCAAGGACGCATTAAATTGATCAAAAGTGACATTTATAATGTTACAAAAGGTTTCTATTTCAAATAAAATGCTGCTGAACTTTCTTTTCATTGAAGCAATCTGAAAAACAAAATGTTTGATGGTTTCCACAAAAATATTAAGCAGCAAAACTTCTTTCTTCAGCAGCAAATGATGATGATAGAATGATTTCTGAAGGGTCATGTGACACTGAAGACTGGAGTAATGATGCTGAAAATTCAGCTTTGATCACAGGAATAAATTACATTTTAAAATATATTAAAATAGAAAAGAGGTACAACCCGAATTCCGGAAATGTTGGGACGTTTTTTAAATTTGAATAAAATGAGAAAACTTAAAGACTTTCAAATCACTTGAGCCAATATTTTATTCACAATAGAACATAGAAAACATAACAAATGTTTAAACTGAGAAATTTTACACTTGTATCCACTAAATGAGCTCATTTCAAATTTGAGGCCTGCTACAGGTCTCAAAAAAGTTGGCACGGGGGCAACAAATGGCTGAAAAAGCAAGACATTTTGAAAAGATTCAGCTGAGAGAAAATCTAGCAACTAATTAAGTTAATTTATATCAGGTCTGTAACAGGATTAGCTATAAAAGGGATGTCTTAGAGAGGCAGAGTCTCTCAGAAGTAAAGATGGGCAGAGGCTCTCCAATCTGTGAAAGAGTGTGTAAAAAGATTGTGGAAAACTTTAAAAACAATGTTCCTCAATGTCAAATTGCAAAGGCTTTGCAAATCTCATCATCTACAGTGCATAACATCATCAAAAGATTCAGAGAAACTGTAGAAATCTCTGTGCGTAAGGGACAAGGCCGAAGACCTTTATTGGATGCCTGTGGTCTTCGGGCCCTCAGACGACACTGCAAAACTTAAAATGGACTGTTTCAAAGTGGAAAAGTGTTCGATGGTCAGACGAGTCCAAATTTGACATTCTTGTTGGAAATCACAGACACCGTGTCCTCCGGGCTGAAGAGGAGGGAGACCTTCCAGCATGTTATTAGCGTTCAGTTCAAAAGCCAGCATCTCTGATGGTGTGGGGGTGCATAAGTGCATACCGTATGGGCAGCTTGCATGTTTTGGAAGGCACTATGAATGCTGAAATGTATATAAAGGTTTTAGAGCAATATATGCTCCCCTCCAGATGACATTTATTTCAGGGAAGGCCTTGTGTATTTCAGCAGGACAATGCAAAACCACATACTGCAGCTATTACAACAGCATGGCTTCGTCGTAGAAGAGTCCGGGTGCTGAATTGGCCTGCCTGCAGTCCAGATCTTTCACCTATAGAGAACATTTGGCGCATCATTAAATGAAAGATGACCACGAACTCTTCAGCAGCTGGAAACCTATATCAGGCAAGAATGGGACCAAATTCCAACACCAAAACTCCAGAAACTCATAACCTCGATGCCCAGACGTCTTCAAACTGTTTTGAAAAGAGGAGGAGATGCTACACCATGGTAAACATGCCCCATCCCAACTATTTTGAGACCTGTAGCAGGCATCAAATTTGAAATGAGCTCATTTTGTGCATAAAATTGTAAAATTTCTCAATTTAAACATTTATGTTATCTATGTTCTATTGTGAATAAAATATTGGCTCATGTGATTTGAAAGTCTTTTAGTTTTCATTTTATTCAAATTTAATAAATGTCCCAACATTTCCGGAATTTGTGTTGTATTTTAAATTATATATATATGAGGCAGAGGTCAGCCAAAAAAAAAAAAAAATATATAAAAAAAAAATAAAAAAAACCTTGCTTCAGAGACAAGTTATAAAATTTCTATGGTTACAAACACTACATCTTATTATTTCTAACTTTCTTTAGATAACATAGTCTGACAACTTATTCACAAAAGACCAGAAATTTGTATTAAAAAGTTAATCAAAGATTTTATTTTGATTTTCACATTTTTGTCTTGTGCTTAAAGTGAAGTCCATACAGATACAAACATTTTAGCTCAGACTTGTGGCCGGTTGAATAAACTGCTTGGACTAGTCTTACAAGTTAGTCACCTAAATGTTTTCTTCAAGACAGGTCATAACTTGTTAAAGTCAGCTACATAAAAAGGTAGATTGGTCTAATTTGAATCTGAAAAGTAAGACTGATTATCCCTTGGTTAACTGCTAGTTGGTCTGACACAGTCTTGACACAGTTTATGCAACATGCCCCTGAACCCCACAGACCAACTTCAGGATGAACTGAAAGAACAACTGCTGTTAATTAAAAGCATTAGGTGTCTACATGTGCTTGGTCATATAGTACATCTCCAGAGGCCTGTGAACAAGTGCAAGGTCTGATTTCGAGTGGCTACCAAAATGCCGTGAGGAAAGAGAGATCACTTCCATTCATTCCCGTAATCATTTCCAGGAACAGGACGAGACTCTGGCCTCCAGCACGCCCTTTACTTTATCACAAGATCCATCTCATGACAGCCATTTTCCTCACTTACTGTGCAGACAGTGGAGGTTAACAGCCCCTCAAAAAGAGCCGTCTTCCTATCAGCCAGTGGCTAATGACATGAATGAAACTATTCACAAAAGAACACATCCAAACAGGTAGAAGTACATTCAAAACACCCACCAACAGCAGATGTACAAAATATACAGTGAGTAGAGCTTGTGAAAATTTCACCCCGCAATCACAAATATTGAAAATAAAGCATATTTTTTGGGCCATTAAATTTTTCCACCATGACATTATTTTCATTATCCTTTTCATTATTTTGACTGGATCATTAATGATTATTATGTTTCTAGCATGTTATATGTTTGGCAACAGTTCTTCTAACCCTAACTGATGGAGTGTGTAGCTTTTCATTTCTTAAACAATCATGTAGGAAGACACATCATGGCCATATTCCAGGATGACAATGTCAAGATTCATCAGGCTCAAATTGTGAAAGAATGGTTGGGAGGGAGCATGAAGAATCATTTTCACACATGAATTGGCACCTCTTGAGTCCAGACCTCACTGAAAGTCACTGTAAAGTCTTTGGGATTTGCTGAAGGAGACTTTACAGAGAGCTCACCTCTTGCTTTTTCAATACAAGATCTTGTATTGACAATGCAAGAGTCAAGCATTCTTTAAAGTCTCCTCCAGCACATCCTAAAGACTTTACAATATTAATTATTTCACATTTTAACAACAAGAATGACTTGGTCAAAAAAAATGGTCAAAAAGGCTTTATTTTCCTTATGCAAAATATATAAATCCTTATTTCATTCTTTCGATTTTTGAGTAAATATGACCTTGACAGGTTTTGTGATATTCAACTTCAAATCACTGCATTAAACAATAGAAAGAAATTATGTTTTAATTACATAGCACCACATGCCACTGAAACGTCATGGTGAGGTCTGTAAGTGAATACTCACACTCACGGCAAGACTGCCATGTGCCCAAATGCTCATAAGGTTTATCCGGCCCTGTGCACACTACAGATTTTTCTCACCTAATTTGGAGTATTTTGCATCTATTTAGTTATTCGAGGTCAGACAAAAAGCCTCGATCAGAAGCTCCAAAGCTGACCAGAGGCACATTAGAAATTTAGCTCAAATATTCTAAACAGGTCTGAAAACACTCTGACCATTTGAAGTGGAGCATCTGTGCACCAGAGGACGTCTGAGAGGAAAGCATCTTCTAAAGCTTGATTCACTGCTTAATTATACTAATTAGAGATCTCTCTTAAGACACCTTCTGGCTCTCCAGACTAAACAAACCTTTTTGCTTTAAACTCTTGGTGACTGTGAGGGAATGGAGATTACAGGTCTATTCACTTCATCATAAAGAGCTTTGAGAAGATATTAACTGAAACAACGTGCTTGAATTAGAGGATTAGAGGACTGAGTTTCATTCAATAGTGAGCAGTAATATGCTAATCTATAATAATTGTTAATCTGTGTACTCGTGCTAGATGGACATCTTTAAGTTGTTGCAAAGTTATTGTTTTTCTCAACAGATTTGACATATTTCTCTAAATTAAGGTCTCTAAAAATGGTTAATACATTTTCCTAAACAGATAATTTTTTCTTGATTTTATTCAAAAAAGGTTTTCATTAAATATATATAAAATATATTTAAAATAATTAAATATTATATATATATATGGACCTTGGTTTGGAGAAATGAGTAAAACTGCTAGAAACAGACGTAGTTCAACTTTTGTAGAAATGTGTGTCTCAAGACTTCTCTGTTTTCTGTATTTGCATTGTGAACAGCCTCTAACGCCACATGGCATCATGATGAAATCATTGCAGTGGATGTCTTTGCAGACACATGGGTGGAAAAGCAGCTCTAGACATCAATGTGGGTGAAGACTTCAGGTTTAGCAGTGGCTCCGTCCCAAAAACATCTGCATTATTGCTTTCAAAACAATCTACGTGATATGTTTTCCATTCAGTTTATGTATTTGCTTTGGATTAGCAGGCTGCCATGTTTTCCAAATATAAAATCGCATGTTGTGCCAATCCTGAAGCCGTTCATGATGAAGACAAAATATGCTATAATTATATTTTAAATCAACTAGAAACAGAAAACATGGCAGTTACAGTCAGCATGAAATCAAAATTGCCCCCATTTAATTTCTTAAAGTGACAATTCACCCAATAAATGAAAAATTCTGTCATTATTTACTCACCCTCATGTCGTTTCAAACCCAAATGCTGTTATTTTTCCATGGAACACAAAAAGGGAAATTTTTGATGAAGCTTCACGCAGTTCTTTCCATACAGAGATCATAGTGACCATCTGTGACACTCAAAAAAAAAAAAAAAAAAAATTCTTAAAAGAGGTTTCTATGACTAAGTCTTCTGAAATCACAAAATAATATACCAGAAATAGATCAAATTCATAATTCACTTCTCATGGATATTCTTCACATTTCTCCATTTGTGTTCCATGGAAAAAACAACATACAATTTTGCAACATGATGCAATGAAATAAAGTGAACCTTAAAGTGCTTTTTTGACCCGCTTAAGTAGGAATTAAGTACATATTTATATGTAGTTTCATAATTGCTTCTATAATTAAAACAATGATTTAAAATGTACTTAAAATAAAATGTTTAATTTGACATTATTACAGTGTCTTAAACATAGTCATGGAAGTGTCAAGTAACCCTAAAGTAAGTGTACACTTAAGTGGCCTTATATTTCATTAATATATTATCTGCATTTATTTTTTTTTTAAAGATTTTAGATTTAAAATACACTACAGAATTTAAGAATTTAAGATTTAAAGTACACTACAAGTGCACATTAAATACAATTAAGTGCACTTCTTTTTCATAAGTGAACATAGGGGTGAGTAAACAGAATTTGCATTCAATGATTATGATTCAATCAATTTCCTGATAAAAACATGTCCCGTCCTACAGTGTTTCTCAACGATCATGTGATTACGGAAATAAAATGTGTAGTGAATAGCGTTTTACATTCAGTTTAAAAGCACAGTGCATCACGAAACGTGTGAAAGACAATAAAGAGCTAAGAAAGAGAAAGGTGGATGTTAGGTCCTAATGTTTTTACCATGAGATGGAGTGGAGTCTTAGTGGGTCCCTTGGCAGACATCTTTTCCCACAGTCCTCTCCTCACATAGCGAACTGTGGTGCCAGCAAGCTCAAACTCCCCTGGCAGCTCGATTTTCCAGTCATTGTTTATGGATCGCTTGCTGGAGTCCTTCAGAGCTGCACCAGTCAAACAGCAACACATTTATCTAATTCATATTACACAAGCATCATGCCATCAAAACTCTGTCATTCATTTATCAAATATAACACAATCATTTTGTACATATTGTCATGCAAACTTCATTGATTTTGATCTGGTGGACCTGAGTGAGTAGCTAATTTCAAAAAGGACAATATTCTTAAAATGCATGTACCATATTCATTTTAGTATTAACATACTGTATGATGCTTATATTGCATACAAGATATTAAAAAGATTATTGATGTACAGTCACATGCATTACATTTTAATTTGACGTAAAAACAATATTTAGCTGATATTCAATATTTAATTTAGGTTAAAGTTAATGTAATATTGGATTTTTGTTTAAAACATACACTCTAAAAAAATGCTGAGTTAAAGACAACCCAAGTTGGGTTGAAAATGGACAAACCCAGCAATTTGGTTGTTTTAACCCAGCGAATGGGTTAAATGTTTGACCCAACCTGCTGGGTATTTTTATTTAACTCAACTATTGATTAAAAATGACTATATTGCTTGCTTAAAATGAACCCAAAGTATGTTGGAAATTAACATTTATTAATATGTTTAATAAATGAACATTTAAGTTTAATGAATAATAATTAAACAATAAACATTTATTAAATTGCTTATTAATAAATGTTCACCTTCTGATTATTATTGTTGCCCAATCACAACTGGTCCAGATGACCAATCAGAGCACAATGCGCTATTTGTAAGGAGGGGCTTCATAGTTAATTTTAGTCTCATTTAAATCTCATTAATATTAGGTTAATTTACATAACAGAAAGCCGTTCATTTTTCAGCTTTTAATAATAATATATAATTCAATAATAATAATTTTTGTTCCAGCCATGCAAAGTTTCCGACATTGTTTGTTAATGTTCATTGGAACTACGGTTTTGGGAAACGCCAAATGTTGGTAATGACGGAACTTGCAACCATAATTGGTTAAAGATGCTTTTGGGAAATGCATCCCAGAGCGTTACTGACAGACTGGGAAGAGAGGTGCTGCTGCAACAATGTAAAATATGTGAAAAAATAATGTGTTTTTTGAACATTCAAGCATGAAAATCTATTCTACTAGATACCAAAAACAAAATCAAGTAAAAGGGCATAATATGGCCTCTTTAACACAAAATAGGCCTGTTGAAGACCACTGATGTACAGGTATAGCACAATTTAAAGGTATACTTCATATCTGGTAATGGTGGGAATTGCAATATATTCTATAGCATTTTTATCCAATACATCTCTGCCTTTACACAGTCCAGAATCCAGAGCAATTTTTCCTTTTTAAAATGCACCTCAAACACATTCTCACCATTAATGCATATGAACTTTGTGTTGAATGAGCTATTGCATATAATTCTTCCATCATTACCTCACATTCATCCTATTTTTATACACATATACGAGTACATTATTGTTTCGAAACAGATTGCCCACAGTCTGCTGCAATGAAAGCATAACCTGGTTTGTTTTGGAGAGCATCTGCGCTGAGCTCAATGGGAGGGGTTCACTTTCATGTCACTTCAAGCTTTCTGGCTGGATTTTAAAAATATGTATATATATTCTTCTGTTCTCGTACAAAAGATGGCCAACCAGACCCAAACTAAACAAATGTTTACATCTCCCTGTGGATGAATTACATAATGAATCCTGCCAGTTCAAAGTTAGGTGAAAGGCATTATAGAACAAAATGCATACAATGCTGCTTAAACATTTGGCCGAAATGTGGCATCTTTAGTCTAAAGTCTAAACTTCATAATGTTATGAAACTTAGTCTATATGATCTGAGACTGTGGGCATTTTTAATAACGTCAACCCAGGCAGTCATGTGATCCTGACCTTTGGGAGAAGGGATGTTTATTTGAGAATATGAAGAGTGAAGCATTATTATAATCTGTCAGCATTATGTCTGTGAAATTGGATGACCAGACACATTAATTCTGAAAGTTGAAGGCGTCTTTTCAAAAACCCCTGACTCATTAAAATAAATTAAATTACAATGAATATGCTCATCAATTGTGGGCCAGCTGGACAAATAAAGTCTTAATTAAGTTTCACAAGATTTATAACATTCTCTCAAGAGGGTTTCACTAAATACAAGGGTGAATCTCACAAAAGTTAAAAATATGTCTGGCATATTTCACCCCAAAATAAAAAGAAATAAATAAAAAAATTAAAGCCTGTTAATAGATAATTATGATTATTTTTACATTTACAAAAATGTAATTCTTATTATTGTAATGTGGGAAAAAATCAAAATTAATAATTATCTTATATTAAAACTATTAATTTATATTTTATGCTATAAAAAACTGCAACAATATTGCAGTATTACAGAAATAATAAGTGAAATATATATCAATATACATTACAATTTTATTATATAAAATGTAGTAAATGTAATCAGAATTTGGTGTATAAATATGCTTAATTCTCATGAAACTAATGTCACATTGTAAAAAATCTTCTTTTTTTGGATGAAAAATGACCCAGATATGTTTTCTATGACATTCACTCACAAAAACACTCACTCCGGTTTAGAGCGGCATAAAGCGAATCCGTGTTATACGTCTTTACTGTGAGTTTCATCCTAATGTGACAAGCAGATTGTCAGCAGAGAAGTGTCATTTGTCATAACGAAGCATAAGAGACAACACCTGGCGTAGTTCCTATCTACGGCCATTATCGAGCTGGTCCAGTCTCACTGAGATCTATTGTGTGGCCATTTGGAAGACCAGTTGTTATGGCAACAGGTTGAGTAATTACCCAGAAAGCTATGGGATGGTTTGTCTTCCACAACTTTGATTCGTCGAGCTCCCACCGGAATGACAGCTGCCTCAATGTAACCTTTGGGAGAGAAAGAAATAAGGGGAGAAACAAGAGTGGAAATGAAACGAGCAAGAGAGATTTCACACTGGTGCACAGGTGGGCAGGCACAGGTGCATATTTCTATAAACGTACGCAAATATGAGTGTGAACCAAGTCATGTGTGTGCATATAGCGCATGTGTATGTCACTACACATAGTGTATTTTCCTGGCCAATCAGAGCAGACCATTCACAATGATTACGATAAGACTTGAATCTCAATCAAATGGTGAGTCATTTTTGTCATGTGAACATAATTTTATTTTTTTTTAATTAAATAAAGCATAATTAGTTATTTAATTATTTATTAAAAATTTTATTTTACATTTCTTTTAAATAATAAGCGTTTTTAATTAAGTTCTAATACTGATAAAGTTAATTTAATAAATAGATGAAATAAAATAACTTGAAATATTTTAAGTAACCTTATTATTTTAAGTTTAATTTGTATGGCTTTAGTTTATTTAACTCTCTCTCTCTCTCTCTCTATATATATATATATTTATACACACATATACATATGTGGTGTGTCAGATGCTTTGGTCAACTCTGATTGGAACCAGGGCATTTTCCTCTGACGTACACACACACAATTCCCCTTCTAAACACCAGTGTGACACAAAGTGTCTGGGCAGTAATGATAAAACAAATCTGCTGTACTGTTTACACACACACAGTGGCCACATTCAGAAATTGATGCTAAACCACATCCTTAGATACATCACTACACTGAGCAGAAGGAAGGGACCCTGAAAGAGAGGAGATAACGGCACACAAATGGCTGATGCTCATGTGTATACGAGTAATTGCCATCAGTTCAGCTCATTTAAAGAAGAGACCTTTGACGCCGAGGCCTCACAGTCACAGGGGGCTTTGTGAAACAGAGTGAGATTAATTTGACCCTGACTGGGAGGATTTGACCTTCAGATGACAGTCTGAAATGATTACTGTAAAGTTTTGTTTTCATTTACTGCCCCACACTTTGCACTGAACCTGTTTTAGGCCACGTTCACACAGCAGCAGAATACGGTTGTCAGTCCTGTATTTGAGTCCCTAAAATGGTTACGTTCACACACAATTCAGTTATTTACAGGAGTGACAACCGCATTCCAGAACCGAACTCACAGCCGTAAATTTTCAGGACTCACAACCGCATTCTTGGAAAACCTGCGCTGTGTGCAGATGTGATAGCGGTGTCCGATTCGAGAATGAGCTGATTCTTTTCAATGAATTTGTTTGCAAATCACACAGAATGAATCATTCTTGAATTGGACTGATTTTCTTGAGTCAACAACTCACTGATTCAAATGATCCAGTCAGAGCGAGTCTCCAGTTAACAATTCACTGAATTCACAAGTCTGTCTAAAAATGAGACAAGAACGGGAGATCCTCAGAGCTTGAGTGTGTATATTATTTGTACATTACCATTTGTATATTACCGTCTGAATGGAGTAGGCTTTGGGTAAAAACTAAACATAACGTTAAAATAACACAAATTAACGCCCATGCATCTTCCCCGCTGCCGTAGCAGTTTCAAATGATATAAACTAGTATGTTTGCATAGCGTTCTTCTTAAAATGTTATGACTGTGACATGAGTGTATTGTTACACACTACCCCCATGTTACCCAAGATGTTCATGTCTTTCTTTCTTCAGTCAAAAAGAAATTAAGGTTTTTGAGGAAAACATTCCAGGGTATTCTCCATATAGTGGACTTCAACAGTTACCAACAGGTTGAAGGTCCAAATTGCAGTTTCAATGCAGCTTCAAAGGGCTCTACACGATCCCAGATGAGGAATAAGGGTCTTATCTAGTGAAACGATCAGTCATTTTCTAAAAAAAATAAATAAAATAAAATTATATACTTTTTAACCACAAATGCTCATCTTGCACTGCTCTGCGATGCATCACGCATGACGTAATCATGACATTTCAAACGTGATTACGTAATGCCTGGCGCATTGCAGAGCAGTGCAAGATGAGTATTTGTGGTTAAAAAGTATATACATTTTTATTTTTTTTAGAAAATGACCGATCAATTCGCGAGATAAGGCCCTTATTCCTCGTCTGGGATCGTATAGAGCCCTTTGAAGCTGCAGTTAAACTGCAATTTGGACCTTCAACTCGTACTCTGGTGAAGTCCACTATATGATGAAAAATCCTGGAATGTTTTCCTCAAAAACCTTAATTTATTTTCAACTGAAGAAAGAAAGACATGAACATCTTGGATGACATGTGGGTGAGTAAATTATCAGGAAATTTTAATTCAGAAGTGAACTAATCCTTTAATACTTTTACTGGAGTATTATTTTATTAGAGTATCATATCTGTATTTTTAGTCAAGTACTTCGTCCACCACTGGCTGTGTGAACAACTAATTATGTCACGTCATACAGTGCGAGAGAGCCGCTCCCGTCAATTTTGAGCTCTACACGCAACTCAAATGATCCGCTCTCCACCCAGATCTAAAAGCTGCTTTCAGTTAATGAAGATTTGACGGATGAACTCACAGCTCAACTGGATTCTTTTTGTGTCAAAAGTGACTTTTCAGCTTTATGGATGTCGCCATCTTTGATATTACTTTGGTCACAGATGTTGTGGTTACTCGTAAGAGAATACGGGTTTGACTCC